>JAUKPP010269826.1:0-10552 GCA_032273245.1 Phyllaplysia taylori | reverse complement strand
CCCCCCCCCCCCCCCCCCCACCAAAAAAAAAAAAAAAAAAAAAACACCCAGAAAAAACACCAAAACAAACAAACAAACAAAAAACACCAAGAAAAACAAGCCTTCCTGATCACCTCATTTGAATTAAAGACCATAATACGAGTACCAAGTGACCCCCTCTCTGTATCTGGCAGACTCTCTGGAGCTAGATTCTAGACATTTCACAAGCCTGACCGCTTCGTCGTGGTCACCTCGTGGCTTCCAATACCAGAGTGGACGAGTTAAATCTACAAGCGCTCGGCAGCTTCAACAGGCGTCGAGGGAGGTGGGATTCGCTTGCTCAACGAGCAAAGTGAGCTTCAAGACTGATCGATTTGTATCACTCCACTTTGACGCTTGCGGATGGAGACAGTTTTGCCGTGATTGCTTTCATGGTTTTCGTAAGTGTTTCTTTATCTTTTTTATCTTTTATTTAATATTTTCTGTCTTTGTGCGTTGTGCATTTCTTAGTTTATCCGCATATTTTGTTCTCGATTTTCATTCTCAAACTGACTATCAAAGCATGAACCTCTGAAGGGAACGTGTCTAAGGTGGCAAACAGACAAGCTAAAAAAGAAAAAAATGTTCTCACTGTTTGCCGGCAGTATTATGCATTACGCAATCTTAACACTGGATTTTTGATATTTTAGAAACTTTGTCCTCCCTCAACATCATTTCACAATCCATGTTTATTTTACTCCGTTTTCTTCTTAGCTTAGCTTCGTGAAATACAACATTTCTCCCCAAATACCCTTGTCTTTAGCCTACATGGTTTTTGTGAAACAAAATACTCCTATGTGTGCACTTTTTTTTTCTAGAACATAGTTTGTCCCAACACGTTGTGAGTAGTTCTGGGTCTCTAACCTTTGTGGCATGTGTTCGAGAATCATTGAAAGATTTTTTGCTTTTCTTTTCTTTTTCTTCTATTTTGTTTGGAATGCTGGCTTCTATATTATGGTCATTTGAGAAGAGCATCATCTTATTTTTTGTCCACCTTTGAAAAGACAATATTCGATGCCGCGTACGCTGAAGATGAAAAGATCGAAAAAGATTAACGTCAAAAAGCTTATGATTCGAACCTTAGACCTTCGTTCTTAGGGTGAACGTTTGACATTGGGCTTTTTAACAAGAGGAGATCTACCAGCTGCCGGGAGAAAACGACGCCTGCTAACGTTATGCGTTGTCATGACATACCAGTCTATTCTAGCATTAGTAACAAGACTCAGTCATTGGCTTTAATGTGAAAAACTACGAGAGCATTCAATGAGATGAAAACTATGAATAATTTCAACGACTATTTCTCTGTGTGACTTCTGTTGAAAACCGTCGTTGCTGGGCCTGGTTGAAACGGTTGCCTGTTGGCCTAATAATTGTACCATTCCAAAGCCCCAGGCCCGTTTTTCAATACATTATTCTTCTCACCATTGTGTTAAACAGGTGAGCATTAAAGGGGGAAAATTGAGCTTACAAAGGTAGGACCTCAGCGAATTGAATTCATATCGTAAGTGTGAAATGCAAATTCAAAGACTATAGTGACGTAAGTTGTCTGGCTTCTGTTGTGTGGTGGTTCGGCTCTTCGCTTTTCACGAGGAAAACCCGAGTTCGATCCCATGTGCGGACGATCTTGTTTTTCTGCTAGGATATATCCCTCTCAGCCCTGGTTAGCCCTGGCATCAGGGTCAAAGTATTGCAGTGCTGCAAGGGACGTAAAACTAGAAACCAAAGATAAAGTAAGTAAATGCACACATATGAATGACGCTTAACAGGCCCTTGGGGAAAGCTTTTGAGGTTAACGGCTGAATAACATTTTCAAAAAACAACCTCAAACTATGTTTCTCAACGCTTCAAGATAATGTGCTCTGAATAAATCGTCCAGTAGATGTCAACGGTATGAAAGCAGTGTATTGTATATTCTATGTATACCATTCATTAAATAGGGTCGGGCAAAGGATGGGAATTTCATTTTGTTTTGATTTTAGAATGCATTGATGACAGGAGACGAAAATATCCTGGCAGTGTCGGAAGACATTATTGTGGCTGCTTAGACATTTCTCTCTCTTTCTCTCTGCCTGTCTCTCTCTCTCTCTCTCTCTCTCTCTCTCTCTCTCTCTTTCTCTCTCTCTGACTACCTCTCTATGTTTCTTTGTCAAATACACAAGCACTCATACATATTCTCTCTCGCACAGACACACATATACTCATGTGCAAAAGTAGCTTAACACTTTGTTTTCAGCCTGTATCTTTGCTTTCCGTGTGAGCTACGGCACAAAACTTATATTTCAAGAAAAGAAATTATCTGGCTACATGTCTGCCAATTTTCATTGCAATCCGTTTACATTTATAGGATTTGTACGAGTTTTTACAAAGACAAGTCGAAACGTTTGCGTCGGAAACATCACAAAGAGCAAAAAACGCACCAAAATTATGTGGGGTGTGTCAACTAAGGCACTCATAACCCCGGGTAACAAATCTCCTCATAGAATATTTTTAGGGGGATCAACGTTATCTTGAGAGAGTTCATCCCAGACTGCTTGAATTTGTCTCTAAAATCATCTTCATCTTTGATTTGTTGCTATTGCTGTCTAATTTCCCTCCTTAACAAGCTCCTAGAAATACCTAATGGATTTAGGTCGGGATTGGTCACCGGACATATTTTATGTACCGTTGCACTATTTTCCAGAAGATATTAATCAGGTAATAATAGCTCAATTCTGAAAGTCTTCCGAAAGCAGAGTTGACCGAAAAGAAGACTGATTCTTAAAAAATATTTGTTGAGTGACAAGAGACAAACTCGTTATCGTCTTCACTTGTTTTGAGTAGTCTTTCAGGTCGCTTTTCGCGTTTGTTTCAACACTCCTCACTTATTGAACTTCTTTACAATTGCCAAACAGGCCATAAACGCCAAATATTTGAGACCCCACATCCAATTTGGGTAATTCCGAGATGCCTTGCCATCCCTTCCGAGTATACGCCTATGAAGATCTCATTACTGAAGTAACACTTACGACACTAAGTTGCAAATGAATCAAAACAACAGTTTGACCCCCTTCATAGCAGAAAACAAATTGGAGCGGATCAGTGTTTAATGAAAATGCACCACGTAAAATGGATCAATAATCCAGGATTCAAAAGTCAGTAAGAATGAAGCTCTTTGTAGGTTACCATACGAGATTACTGCAGTTTGTCCAAACCTTTGATTTTCTTCAATTTGTTGACACGTTTCTTTTATTCTTAAACAGTCATACGTGGTACTTTAACCGCGGAAAATCAAAGTTGCATATTAGCTATTGAATCGAATTCAACAACCCTGGAATGACCTGGCTCCAGCGGACATTGATACCCTAATAAAGTCCATGAGGAGATAACTGCGCACAGTTGTTGAGAGTCTTTGTGGATACACCCGTTACTAAATTAGTGAGTTTTTTGCTCTTTGTCATGTTTCCGACGCAAATATTTCGACTTGTTTTTGTAAAAAATACCCCTTCGACCCCCCCCCCCCCCCTTTCCCGGCCACACACACATTCACCCCTCTACACCTCTTCTACCCGATAACCCCAGGGAAATTCGAACAAAACATGGGGATTACACGACTGCGATTAAATTGAGGTAATGAAGAAAGCTCAGGAGAGAAAACCTTTCGCCTTGTTGAATCTGCCGCCATCGATCCGGACAGAGCTAGCGTACACCCGAACGGGTCTCTTTTTTCGAATAACCGTTTTACTTCCCCGTGATGTAATCCATGTCAACAGTGCTAAAAGTACAATCGAAGCGCGGCCTGGAAAAGCAGTGTCAATGGGAGGCCGCGCTTAGTTGTGGATACGTTCGCCATGCATTGTTGTCACGGAGTGATTCACACCTTTGGTTATGTCCAGCAGCAGATTTTCATTCTATTTGTGATTGAAAAGTGAAATAACATTATAATATTTGTCGATTTATTTTACAAAGACTGGTACCATTTGCTTTTAAAAAAATTGTAGATCTTCATAATATTCGATTTGAAATTGAAAAATCTAATAAAATTATATTTGTCGATACGGTGTTTTTTTTCTGTTTTGTTTTGTTTTTAAAGAAAATTATGATATCATGTTAAAAAATACACTAAAAAACAAAAACAAAAATAGCCCACAAATAATGGTTTGGTTTGGTTTTGGCCTAACGTCCCTTGCACCATTGTAAGGTCATTTTTTTAAAGGGACGGGCTACTTCGATCCTGCCTGTCAGTGCCAACCCGGGCTGAGAGGGTGTCCCAGCAGAAAAACGGAGACATATTCGATCAAACAAACTGGCCAAAGAAGGCCTCGAACTCATGCCCTCTGCGTGATAGGCGAAGCGCCTAACCATTACACCACAGCGCCGGTACAAACAATAGACTCATGCAGGCGGAAATAAACTGGTTGGACGATTGTAGTATACACGTTCGAGGGGAGCTTATTATAGTTTTCAACGCAGCAAGATTTGAAAAGGGGACATAACTAATTAGTTGTTTTAGGCTCCGTATTATGCTGTGGAGATCCCTGTGTGTCTGCCTGTCTGTTTGTTTTTCTGCCCCTCTGTCTGTCTGTCTATGTCTGTCTCTCCCTCCTTCTGTCTGTCTGTCTGTTTGCCAGTCTGTCGGTCTATGTCTGTTTTACCCTCTGTCTGTCTGTCTGTCTGTCTGTGTGTCTGTCTCTGTCTCCCCCCCCCCCCTCCCCCAGCTACCATCTCTCTCTCTCTCTTTCTCTCTCTGTCCCTGCCTACCTATCAGCATATTAAATGTCAGTCCATAAACTGAATTTACCGTTTAGCACCCTATCCATTCTCCACAAGATTATTATAACTTATTGATTAATATATTAGTTTTAATAGGCCCTTCCAGTACCAGTGGTATAGTTTGATAGTTAGACTTTTCACATATCACGCAGAAGACCCGAGTTCGACTCCTACGTCCGCTCGACAATCAAACAATTTCTACTGGGATGTGTACCTCTAGGTCTTGTTTGGCCTGGGCTGGCCCTGAAAAGGAGGCTGGAAGAAGCCCTTCTCTTAAACGACCTTACAGTGTTGCAAGGCGCGTGAAACAAAAAAGAAAAAAAACCCAACAGAACAAGCGAACAAAAGCTAATTGATTACCCCCCCCCCCCCCCCCCCCCCCTCACTTCTACTCAGTACACGTATCAGGTTCGAGAGGTGGGTGACATGGCAGAAGATACGCCATATCTGACTGGATAGAAAGATCTATTAAAAATAATAATGATACGGGTAATTTAATACAGTGCCAAATCCCAGTAGGCTGTAGGCGCTCTACACTCACTGCGTATACATAAATTAACACGATTTCCTCCAACCATACTTCACGCACGCACGCACGCACGCACACACACACACACAACACACATACGTACACACACAAATACAGCTAAAAACACCCGCGAGCACACATACACGTACACACCTACGAATACACACCACTCACACACACACACACACACACACACACACACACACACACACACACACACAGGACAACAAATGCTCTATAACGAGCACACGATATGAACGTTTTTATTACGAAATAAATATGTGAATTGGGACATATTACTTCTCCACATAGGCCCTAGACGCCGGTCTCAAGTCTTATCACAACCTAATCGAAGCACGTCTTCCATCATCTTTTCATCTTTTGGTGTAAGAAGCTTACTGTAAAATAAGGTTTCATTTCCCACCAGACGAGCTCTATCTTTCTCTTTCTCAATCCTGCGTTCCACTCCCCCTTCTGTCTCTCACTTTCTCTCTCTCTCTCTCTCTCTCTCTCTCTCTCTCTCTCTCTCTCTCTCTCTCTCTCTTACCCTCTCTTACCCTCTCTTCTCCCAAACCGCCAGGATAAGTTCAATTCTGTCTTGCTTGATCGATACAAATTTCATTTTAGGCTTTCTTAAGTAATTCCTTTATAAATTTTAACCAGATAGGTTTAGTTTTGGTTACCAGTTTTACATCCCTTGCAACACTGTAAGGTCATTTAAGAGACGGGCTACTTCGACCTTGCCTGTCAGGGCCAACCCGGACTGAGAGGGAAAAAATCCCAGCAGAAAAAAACCCAGATCGTCCGCGATCGGAGATCGATCTAGGGTCTTCCCGCATGCAAGGCGAAGAGCCTAACCATTACACCACAGAGCCGGTTTGACCAGATAGGGCTTTTTACTTATCCGTTAACAAATGAATCTTTGTTTCTTTGGTAGCATATATTGGAGTAGTTTCAAGGAGCTAAGGTCCGGTCTTAAGATCTCCAAACGCTCACACCAACCAAAATACAAGCACATCTTAGCTCTCTCTCTCTCTGTCTCTCTCTCTCTCTCTCTGTCTCTGAATCTTTCTTGATTTCTCTCTTCCTCACTTCTTTCTCTCTCCCCCTCCCCTCTTTCTCTCTGGGAATCTTTCTCCCTTTCTCCCCTCTTTCTCTCTGGGAATCTTTCTCCCTTTCTCCCCTCTTTCTCTCTTCCTCCCTCTTTCTCTCTTACTCCTTATCCCCCCACCCCTTTCTAGCACTTTCTCTCTTTTGCCTTTTTCTCTCTTTCTATCTCATGTGCTCTCTCCCCTTAATGTCAAGCATTCCCCCCTTGGGAGCTACAGGTCTCTATCCCACAACTTTAAAGAGACCCTCATTCACCCGTGCAGCCGTGACCCGAAGCAAATAACACAACGACGATAAAATTCACTGAAGAAAAAGGAGGTTGGAAACAGCAAGCTTATGAAGCCGCGTAGGCCTCTATAAATAAACCATTAAATTAAAATTCAGCTCTCCGAAATAAAGAAGATGGGGATCCATTAGAGGACAGAATTATCTGACAACGAACATGCCTGATCCTAGCTCCAATCTTAGAGATGCGAAGAAGAGTGGCTACGCAGCCGCAGAGATATGATTCATAGACGCCATGTTGATGTCAGGCAAATCTCATTATCTGCTCTATGTTAAAGTGTAGTTGGAAGAAACACCGCGTTGGGTGGTTCTTTTCGTTGTGTGTTTTTTTCTCTATGTGGGCCTTGTTGACGGCCTTCTTTAAACACCCTATCGCGCACACTCAGTGGCGGCCATATTTTTCAAGTGTGAAGAGTATTCTCGCGCCAACATCATCGCTCTATGTGGCTTCAATAAATAAAAAACCCCGCCGTGTTTCGAGCTATGGGGTCTCAACCACTACACCCTGCAGACTCCTGCCTAATGTCTGTATAATCAACGTTTGACTAAGACTACAGATTCAGAACAATATTGGTGGGTGGCTGGAAGATTACAAGACTTTGTCAGGCTTTGTACAGCACAAATATTTTATGAAAAACAGTTTTGGGAGATGTTATGGTCTCCTCGGAGAACTGCGATGGCATAGTTGGTCTTTTTGTTTTAGACACCAACAAACGCCGTCTAAGAAGAGGGAATACGGGGGACAGTGGCCGGATGCATGTAACACACGTAGACTTAGATCGTCGTACGGGCTAGTAAGTCGTAGGTACTACAGCTAGGTGTATTTTGGACGAATTTGGTATACATGAAATTGACGTCCACGCACGGTGTCTCGTTAGTAGACCTCAATCGCTGGCATAAGTTTGTGGGCGACATACACCGGGTGTAAGGGAATTAACGCACGATATACGTATACGAGTGTTTTGTGCATCCGTAATTTTTTTCACACTTAGGTGTAGCATTCTACACAGTCGTAAGGTCGTATGTCTCTTTGATGCATGCGGTCTCCGGAGAGTTGTGTCTGTAAGTGTGAGTGTGTGTGTGGGAGGGGAGGGGTGAGAGTTGCGGGTTGCGGGTTGTGACTTATTCCGTGGTTAGTGAACTCTGGTTCACAAGAAATGTGAAGCAACGTTGGCTGTTGCCACCATTGGAATGGGTAACTACTGCGGTGTGTCCTTGAGCAAGTCACGTCAACATCAGCTTAACCGGGCGCTGCTCAGTGGCGACCAACAATGGCGTCAGTATGGCTGTCAATGAATGATATTATGTTTGCGTTTTTTCGACTTATACATTTTAATGTTCGATTTATTTGATGTATGCATGTACATGTACACGCCGTTGCATCCGAATTTCCCTACGGGATTAATAAAGTGTTCATCACGTTCACCATTCCACACGCTGGTGCACTAACCACAGGTCGCCTGGCCCAGCCAACTCCTTCCTCCCAACCTCTGGTAACGCTATCTGAGCGCCGTTTAACTTCGCCTACAAAGTACATGTACCTCACTCTCCTCTTCGATAGTTAAGTAAAAAGCGCAAAAATAAAAATGAAGACTTTATTAATCCCAGTAGCGAGATTTAGAGTCAATGGCATGTACATATACATGCATACATCAAATAATTCGAACAATACAAACTTATTCTTGCACTTATAAAATGTACAAATAACCCTACCTCTCCGCTACCTACCGACACATGATACTCCAAGAACGAATTCCTGAGCCTGCCACAGGGTGTCGAAGCGTTTAAAGTTCCCGAACCTTATCGATCCTCTGGTCCGCGCCCATACAATATATTCCTGCCTCTGTCGCCAGATCGTCACATTCTCAGAAGAGCAGGGCTGACGTGACCAGGGAGGTAGACGCAGAAGTCAGTCATGTCACAGTATTGTGCTTTTACTCAGAATGGGCGTCTGCAACAGTTCACGTAAGTAGGCCTGCTATAATTTAGTATAATTATAATAATAATCACGGGCGTAGCGTCAATACATTAAAAAAAGCAATGCTTGTTTTATGTTTTTGGCCCCCCGAAAGTCTTTTTTATGTTCTCATTAAGCTATTTTCCTCTTTTTCTCAAAGCTGTTATGGTTGTTTTTTGTTTTTTTATATATTTTTTTTTTACTTTTACATCATGTTTGCTTGCTCCTTACCGGGGAGCGAACTTCGCCCATGGATAATATTCATATATTATTCAGTTTTGTTGGCATCGTTGGTTGGCTTTGGTATATTTTCGCCACTTTTGAGTAGTTTTACTTTCCGTACATCACTTTGAAACTCACACCTTTAAATTACCTTGAAAGGGAGGAGGTGGGAGAGTGTATTATTATGATTGATTAAGGTTAGCCTGTGAATTAGACTGGGAGATTCTGATGTTGGGGGGGGGGGGGGGGAACAAAGAGGGATTCCCCCCCCCCCCCCCCCCAAGCAAGCTGGCTTGCTCTCCTGATTAGTGTTAGGATTTCAAGAGGAGTTAGGACAGTGCTTACAGATTGCTGATCTCCTTCCTCCTCCTTTTAAATACGGCAGGATGATTTAACAATCGGGACCTCCGGCTTTCAACTTTTTTTCTAAATCTGACATGGCCAGGGTTGACATATTCAAAATATTCCCAATGAATCCCCGAGGTTTTGACCCCAGACCCTCCGCGTTTCAAGAAAGGCGCTCTACTGTTCGGCTCCTGGCGCTCCGCATTACAATCATAATTACATTATAGGCCTACATGTGTTTCCTAACGCCCTTATCGAAACCGCAAAGCCCAAAAGATTATGTAGGAGGCTTGGCTTCCCGCGACCGTTTTCCTGATACATCTCAAAGGGTTTAAAAAATCAATAATTATTTCATATTTCGTAGATCGGAAAGTGCGATAACAACGACTATGCTAAGAGCCTTTCAATAAGTAGTTTTGGAAGGACTTCCCCAAGCCACCAGCACTACACGTGACGAACCTACCCCGATCCCTCGTGTTGTAACCATTAACCCAAACCCTAACCCAATCCCTGTTGTCATCGCTAAGACTACATTAATCAGGGGCCATTGAAATGCCCCGCAGATCCCTGTCACCCAGCTCAAAAGTAAATGAATTTGATACAGAAATAATATGAAGTTTACAGTTCGTTGCTGGCAGCCTGAGGAAGTCCTCCCGTTGTTTTGCCTTGTGATTTAGCTTAATGTCCTTTTCTTGGGCTTTGGGATACTACTAGTTACTTTATATTGTATGTAATAATCATCTTCCAACATTGTAAATACTGTATATGAAGATACGTTTTGAGGGGAGGACTACCGTAATGTATTCACAACTACCAGGCTATGCTTTAGTGGTTAACCTGACGGGCTGCGATGAATGACAGTCAAAATTTCTTATTTTTTATAAATCAAAGCATTCATGCACTCTTGAGGTCTTAGGGGGCATGGGCGTAAGGTTTTAAGAGCAGGGTTATGAGACTTTGTTGCTCAATACGTGAGTCCTTCCCGTCTTATTAGAATCGGTCGATAAGATTTAGGCTTCCACTTATTGCATGACCTTGTTGTTTTGCCCAGGTTTAAAAGATAAGACAAATTATAAAGCCCAAAGCTACAAAAACAAACTACGTAGGCCTAAATGAAGGTGGAAATAATCTGCCAAGGGGTGTCTGTAGCTGAAAGGTTAAACTGCTGAGTCATAAGTGAAGTCTGTTTCTGAATTTACAATTGATTTTACTCAGTCGGGATTAAAAAAAAAAAAAAAAGTTATATGGCTATAGAGTTGCATGGGGCATTAAAAGACAAATTTTGTTCTTCGTCACTAATAATAATATAGGCCTACTTACTGTTCTAGCAATCTGTT
>JAUKPP010269815.1:0-11284 GCA_032273245.1 Phyllaplysia taylori | reverse complement strand
AATGTAAAGCGCCTAGAGCTGTGTACTCACGGGAGTAGGCGCTGTAGAAATGATCTACATTATTATTATTATTATTACAACTCATTATACCATACTGGAAGGCAATGTTCGTGAACGCGTGACTGAGCCTGATACACACAGACGAATACACACACATGAACACACTTGCAGACATACAGGAACAAATGCGTACACACGCGCGCGTTTAGGCCTGTACATACACATACACTAGCCTAACGCTCGAACAAATAAATACCTACGTGCATACACAGACAGACGTATGAGAATAAGCGCACACATCACACAGACATAAATACGCCTACACATGAACAGTAGTACGGTACACATGCGCGCACACACACAGGATCAATAATTCATACGAACAAACATACACATCGTGCGCCTGCGCTGACGCACGCACATCACACACACAAACACACACACACACACTAACACACACACACACACACACACAGTCACCCTGGAGCAATGATTCGTACGAACAAGCATGCACATTCACACACACACTCTCAAACATGATCACAAATACACACAGACAGACACACACACATACACACACACAAACACCCACAGAGTCACACAGGAGCAATGATTCATACGAACAAACATACATATTCACACACACGCTCTCACACTCGAGCACAAATACACACACAAATACACTTACACACACACACACACACACACACACATAGAGGAGCAATAATTTATACGAACAACCGTACAAATTCATACGCTGTCATACACGAGCACAAATACACACGCACGCACACACACATACACACACACACACACACACGCGGACACACGGAAGCAATGATTCATACGAACAAACGTACACATTCACACACACACACACACACACACACACACGCTGTCATACACGAGCACAAATACACACACACACAGACAGGTGCAATGATTCATACGAACAAACATACAAATTCACACGCACGCTCTCGCATACGGGCACCAATTATACACACACACACACACACACACACACACACACACACACACAGGCCCGACAGACCGAGAATACCACTTCGACCGGCAGATGCCCAGCTAAGCTTGCTCTACCATACCATCCAACCCCCTCCGCACACAAGCTCGCAGCCACGCACACACGCAAACACACACACAGGCACACACACCACCGTCGCCGCTCTTCGCACGCGATCCTCACAAGCCGAGCCCAGGCAGGCAGCCGCGCAGACTCGCGCACACACACACGCACGCACGCACACACTCGTACACACACACAAACACACACACACACGTCCGCACACGCACACACACACGGACCGAGAGACGAACGAACGCGCGAGGGCGCACGCACAGCCCACCACCATTGGCGTCCACACTGCACTCTGGTTCGGGGTCGCAAGCTTTGCTTTGCGCGGGGTTTGTTCTCAAGTCGTGCGTTGTGCTTGCTGGCTTGCTGTTGGTTCGTGCGTGGGTACGGTACAGGCACACATTGGAGAAGAAGAAGGAAGGAGGTATACAACAACAGAGTCTGTCCAGAGGAACGGCCGATTTTGATGCTGTTTTGCTGACCTGAACGTGCTTTAGCCTTCTCTTGCGGACCAGCACAAGTTCCTGAATTTTGACCACGAGACGACGTTGAATGAAAAAGTCCAAGCGGTAAGTAAGAATTATTATAAACTTATAAATACGCATTATCTCCTTAATTAATTAATCAGACGAAATTCTAGATGCATCATGTACAATTGAACCTGTTCAAGCGACCGCCTGTATAAGACGACCACCTCAACAAGCGATCACTTTCCATCGGCTCCTAAATTATTTTTTTCTGTATATTATCCTTCTTTAAGACGACCGCCTGTCTGCAACGACCACTTTTTTCTCAACGTTGCGTGGTCGTCTTAAACAGGTTCAATTGTATGTCACAAACTCTCAAATTTAGTAACTTTTAGATCTCCTCTTTATGTACCCTTTCTATTATTATTATCGTTTTTACATGTGTATAGTGTATGTTTAAATTGAATATTTTAGACTTATTTGAAATGCCAATAATTAATCCCATCAAGAGTTATTAATATAATTTTGTTTTTAATGTATGGGGTTTTTTTTCCACATAAAAATTGCATTAAACAGGCTTCTAAGTTTTAGCCTCGTGGTCCATATAGTCCATAGACATCAGGCTGCGTACAGGTCTAGCTGTGCTTTACACACTTTGTTGTCAATATTTTTGTGTCTCTAGGCTTTTGGGGGAAATGGGGTGAGGGGGCTTCTATAGATGAAGGAAGTAATGTCATAAACACAGACCAGCCCGGGTTGGCCCTGACAGGCGGGTTCAAAGTAGCTCGTCTCTCAAAATGACCGTTCTAGTGTTGCTCGGGACGTAAAGGTGGTTTTGAAAAGACACTAAAGCGCAGACAATATTGTCATATGGCGAGCTGAGAAAACTTCAACATTTAAGAGTGAGGGAGAGAGAGAGGGAGGGGGAGACAGGGGAGGCTTAGAGAGAGGGAAAGAGAGAGATTAGGGGGAACGGAAAAAGAGTTGAGAATTTTATCGACAGTAATTCATATAAATAGGCTAACATGTCGGAAGTAAATTGGTTTACAAACTATACGTAGATTGTGAATGAACAGACCATACTAGAGCACCCACCAATGATATGTGAGAGAGAGACATGCTGACAGCCAGGCAGACAGACAGACAGACAGACAGTGTACATGTATTACTATGCGAGTTACTGAAACAGAAAAAGAAAGAGAGATCGTGATAATATAATGAATGGAAGATAGAGAGACAGACAGACAGACAGTTGAAACAGACAGTATACGAGTTACTAAAAGAGAAAAACAAATAGAGATCACGAGATGGTGATGTGAGAAAGAGAGACAGACAGATAGACGGACCGACAGACAAACAGGCAGAAAGTATTATATTTAATTTATAAAGAGAAGATGAGATGTCGTGTGATAATGAACGTGAGATAGAGAAAAAGAGAGAGAGCGCCTTGTACATGTAGCGGAAAGGGAATAAGATAGAGAGAGGGAGAGATAAAGAGTGAGAGACCGGATAAAATAGAGGAGAGAGAGAGAGAGAGAGAGCGGGCGCGCACATCTTGTCTGTATGCCCCTGCGTATGAAGCTTGCGTCTAGTCGTATTATCATGATTATGTATACATGTACATTTATATGCGTGGGCAATGTGTGTGTGTGCGTGTACGTGCGTGTCTGCGCATGAATATGCAGACGTGTCCAGTTGTGTGTGTATAGATGGATGTGGGCGTTTACGCTCTGCGTATTTGTGATTGTGTGTGTGTGTGTGTGTGTGTGTGTGTGTGTATGTGTGTGTGTGTGTCTGTGTGTGTCTGTGTGTGTGTGTGTGTGTGTGTGTAGGTGTGTGTAGATGTGTGTGTAGGTGTGTGTGTGTGTGTGTGTCTCTGTGTGTGTGTGTGTAGGTGTGTGTGTTTGCCTGTCTCTGTGTGTCTGTTCTGGTTGTGTGTGTGTAGGTGTGTGTGTGTCTGTGTGTATTAGTGATTGTGCGCTACTTGTCTATGTATAGAAAATGAGAGAGAGAGACCATTATCGCAATTGAATCTGTCTGTCTGTCTTTTTGTCTGCCTGTCTGTGCGTATGATTTTGTCTTGCTCGTCTCATAGTTCATAGAGAAAGAAAATATTTGTTTTTTGCCTGTCTGTGTGTAAATGTGATTGTGTGCTACTTGTCTACAGAAAATGAAAGAGAGACCATTATCGTAAATGTGTCTGTCTGCCTGTCTGTCTGTCTGTCTGTCTGATTTTATCTTGCTTGTCTCATAGAGAATTAGGGAATGCATAAGTGTGCATGTGTTTGTTTGTGTGTCTGTTTGTTTGTGTAGACTATATCTCTGTTTGTAGTTGAGTGTTACTTTTCTGGGAAAAAGAAAGTGAAATATGTGTGTGTGTGTGTGTGTGTGTGTGTGTGTGTGTGTGTGTGTGTGTGTGTGTGTGTGTGTGTGTGTGTGTGTTAGTATGTATTTTTTATGCTGTGTGATACTTGTCTGGAAAGAGAAAGGGAAAGATGTGTGTGTGTGTGCGTGCGTGTGTGTGTGTGTGTATGATGTAGTGTGTATTTATTATTTTGTGTGTTACTTATCTGATAAAAAAGTGAAAAAGAGTGCTTGATTGTGCATTCGTGTTTGTGTGTCTGTACGTGTGTCTTTGTGTATGTGTCTGTGTGGGTGTATGTGAGTGTTTTTGTTGTTGTGTGTTACCGGCAGTGGTCTGATAAAGAAATGAAGAGTCCACAAGTGCTTGTCCTGTATCTGTGTCTGTTTGTGTAGGTGTATGTGTGTGTGTGTGTGTCGGTGTATACGTCTGTTTTTGTGGCTGTGTGTTACTTGTCTGAAAGAGAAAGAAGGTCCATGACTGTGCGTGCGCGCGCGCGTGTGTGTGTGTGTGTATGTGTGTGTGTGTGTGTGTGTGTATATGACTTGTGTGATATATGTCTGATCGAAAAGTGAAAAAGAGTCCATGATTGTACATTTTTGTTCGTGTTTCTGTACGTGTGTGTGTCTGTGTGGGTGTACATGTGTGTTGTTTGGCTGTGTATTAACGGTACTGGTCATCAGTACATGTCATGTACGTGTGTCTGTTTGTAATGTGTGTGTGTATGTGTGTGTGTGTGTGTGTGTCAGTGTATGTGTGTGTTTGTGGCTGTGTGCTGCTTGTCTGATAGAGAAAGTGATAGAGGGTCCATTATCGTGCATGTGTATTTGCGTGTGTGTCGGTGTATGGGTGCGTGTGTGTGTGTGTGTCGGTGTATGTGTGTATGTGTGTGTGTGTCGGTGTCGGTGTATGTGTTTGTTTATAGCTGTGTGTTACTTGTCTGAATAGAGAAAGTGAAAGAAGGTCCATGATTGTGCATGTGTGTGGGTCGGTGTGTGTGTGTCTGTCTGTCTGTCTGTATGTGACTGTGTTTTACTTGTCTTATAGAGATAGTGAAAGAGAGCCCATGACTTTGCATGTTTGTACGCGTGCGGGCGGGCGTGTGTGTGTGTGTGTCTGTGTGTGTGTGTGTGTGTGTGTGTGTGTGTGTGCGTGTGTGTGTGTGTGTGTGTGTCCGTGCGTTCCGATAATATCATGATAGTTTCTGTGTGTTTGAATGTGTCAGCGATCAACACTCCAGGCTTAATAATTGTATCATGTCCTGTATGTTGGTCTGTCTGTTCGAGGGAGCGCTGTAACCTGTAAGTTGTAAGGGAAAGGGATGCGTAGCAGCGAGGATATCGATGGTTTTTATAGAGTGTACAACCGTACGTATTTAAATGCATGAACATGTAGACTATTATGATTCACGGACATGTGTGTGTGACTGTATATTGTAGTGTGTGTGTGTGTGTGTGTGTGTGTGTGTGTGTGTGTGTGTGCGTGCGTGTGTGTGCGTGTGCTTGTCGCGTGTGTGTGTGTGTGTGTGTGTGTGTGTTAATGTGCATGTGTGTGTGTGTTAGTGTATGTGTATGTATGTGTGAGAGAGAGAGAGAATGTGTATGTGTGTATGTATGTGTGTATATGTGTGTGTGTGTGTGTTTCAGTCTAGTTTTGGTAGGTAGGGTTTCTTTTCTCAGCTTCTCACAGTGCTTAGGCCTACTGGTTCATTAATGGTTTATACATTGGTCCTATGCAACACATTCCGTTACCAATCCGCTGTCGGCGCTGTGGTGTAATGGTTAGGCTCTTCGCCTGTCACACAGAAGACCCGAGTTCGATCCCGAGCGCGTACGATCTGGGGGGGGGGGGGGGTTCTGCTGGGAACTTCGCCCTTTCAGCCCGGGTTGGCCCTGGCAGGCAGCGTCGAAGTAGCCAGCCTCTTAAACTAGATGACATTACAGTTGCAGGAGACGTAAAACTGGTAACCAAACCAAGCCATTCCGCTGAGTACGACCCAGATTTTACTTGGGGTGGAGCCCACGGGTGCAGAGCCAAACTGTCATGGCTCTGAAGGTCAAAGGTCTCTAAGACCATTTAAAGAGCGATCATCTCAAAAGTCCTGGTTAGTTGACAACAACAGCATCTATCAACCTAACCAGCATCTGTGGTGTAGTGGTTAAGCTCATCACTCACAAGGCAGGAGTTCAATTCCCACGTTAGTCGAACATGTTCATCTCTCTGCTGGGATCTGTCCCGATCAGCCCTGGCTGGCCTTGGCAGGCACGGTCGAAGACGACTGCCTCTAAAAACGATATTGCAGGCCTCAGTGGCCCCATCCTTCCGAGGTTTTTCGTCCTTGTCCGAGAAGACTAGGTGTTTTTATCGTACCTACCTTAAGATCAGGAGTGTTATTGAAAGAGAAGAAGTTTAGTTAGTTGTTTATAGAGGCGCCAGCACCTTTGGCTGTTTTAGCCTCTTAGAGAAGAAGTAGACGAGGAAGAAAAAAGAAAAGTATGACAGGCGACAAGAGTAGCAGGGATTTGGAAGAGACAAATGAGAGAGTGAGAGAAAGAGTCAGACAATAATTGGTTGAAAGATTAGACAAGGCATAGAGAAGAGAAGAAGAAGAAGAAGAAGAAATTTATTGGGGATAACATGCCGGCACCGTCCCGGGATCGAACCCACCACCATTGGTATGAGAGGCAGACATCACTAACCTCTAGACCACGAGAGCCCCCCAGCCATTGCCTAGTTTCCTCTCTCAATATATATTATTATCTAAGCTCTCCTGTGACATTGGTGACGCTTAGTTTTAAGTTATCGGCGTTTCTGGCAAAAATTACGCCAATTTTGCCATATCGGTATTGAATTTTCGATCCACCGTGAGAAAGTTGTGATAGTAAGTTCAACTGCACTGTACTTAAACTTGAAGTCAAAAGTTGACGTCAATTTGTAAATTGACCCTGTTTAGAAAAAAAACAATATTCAGTTGGTTACTGTTAGGTACATAGTGTTTGGTTTGGTTTTGGTTTAACGCCCCATGCAACTCTATAAGGTCATTTACGAGGCGGGACCTCCGAATTTTACGTCCATCTCCGATAGGACGGGGGTCGGAGCCATAAAAAATCCGAAAAAATCCAGGACTCGAACCCGGGACCTTCCCATCTATAGGCGGGCGCACTACCGCTCGGCCATCGACGCCCCCGGTGCATAGTGTGGCAGGGTTGTGTATGTTGTGATATGATATTATGTAGATGCGCAACGAAATATTGATTTCTTTCTAATTGATTGATAGGTTGATCGGTCGATCGTCCCTTGGCAACCTTATAATATAATCATAATGTTTATTAGTTACTGTATTTTTGCTTATAGTTGATCGATTGGTCAATTGTCGAATATGGTTGGCTGGGTTGGCGGGGGTTCTGATGTAATCTGGCTTCCTCTCCTTCTTTATATTATGTGGTATGTTGCTATGTCCCAATCACCGGCGCTGTGGTGTAATGGTTAGGCTCTTTGTCTTTCATGCGGAAGACCCCGGTTCGGTCCCGAGCGCGGACGATCTGGGTTTTTTTCTGCTGGGATTTTTCCCTCCCAGCCCGGGATGGCGACAGGCAGGGTCTAAGTAGCCCGTCTCTTAAATGACCTTACAGTGTTGCAGGGGACGTAAAACTGGTAACCAAACCAATGTCCCAATCTATGTTCTGGCGCTGAAATTACATGACTTTTATACTGTATTATACATTGTAAAACTTCCAACAAATACTGTCGAACCTGCATTAACGACTACCTCTCCAAGACAACCACCTGTACAAATTACCACTTCCCACTTCACCACCTGTGTTGTTTTCTTCTCCTATAAAATTACCCTGTCCAAAACGACTACTTGTCTAAGAAGGCCACCACTTTAGTTCCATCACTTTTGCTCCCAACAATGAATGGTCGTCTTGGGCAGGTCCGACTGTACAGTTTAACCTGCTTAAGCGACCACCCGTTCTAGAAGACCACCTGCTCTAGCGAGCATTTTCCATAGAATCCCATATTATATTTCTCCTTTAAATCATCCCTCTCCAAGACGACACCTGTCTAAAACGACCACATTTTCTCGATAATGGGTGGTCGTCTAAGACAGGTCCGACTGTAGTTTATTGATGTTGATTCAATAGGCCTACTGGTATGAAATACTATAATGTTAATGTGGCTAACAGCAAAGGGGTTAATCGGGCTATGATAAATCGTATTAAACTGAGCACATAAATTCAGCAACAGCAGAATCATAAATAAATTATATTAATATTAATATATTATAGTGCACACCCCCGCACGAAAACAGGCTCTATGCGCTTTACATCCTATTAATACGGTTAAATTATTTAATCCATTGAGAAATAGTTTTATATTAATATCAAAGAGACGCGGTATATCAAGGAGAAGAGTGAGTACATAGTGAAGCTATAAATGTCACGTGGGATGATAGTTTGACGTGGGTGCATCCAGTTTGGTGAGTGTCGGTGTGCGGGCTAGCACGCGCTCACTCACGGCTTGCCAACAGCGGTGAACTAGGAATGAAGAGGTTAGGGTGTATGTGTGTGTGGCGGGGAGGGGGGGGGGTGTAAGTGTATGTGCGCGTGTGTTGTGCTGTGTGAGTGAGAGCAGCTATGGGACGTTAGTGCGTGCTTACGTTTGTGCTTTTGTGTGTCTGTACGTTTGATGATGATGATGGGTGTGTTGAGTGTATGAGTGAATGTGTAAGTGCGCGCACATGTAATGTCTGTGTGAGTGTGAGAGCAGGTTTGGGGCGGTAGTTCGTGTATCTGTGTACTTGAGTGTGTCTGTGTGCGTGTGTGTTTGGTGATGTGTGAGGGTTTGTGTATGTGTGTGTTTGTTTGTGTGCGTCAGAAAAAGAGAGAGAGAAACATAGGTGCACATGTGTGTGTATGTCGTAACAATTGTAAGAGCTGGAGTGCGGTGGGCGCGCGCGCGCGTGTGTGTGTGTGTGTGTGTGTGTGTGTGTGTGTTTGTCTGTGTGTGTGCGTGTGTGTGTGTGTGTGGCTGTGTGTGTGTGGCTGTGTGTGTGTGTGTGTGTGTGTGTGTGCATGGGCGATGAAGAGAAATAGAGGGAGAGACGGGAGATGGAAGGGGTAGGAGAACAGTATCATATTATCATGTATGGTGTGCAAGATTTTGAGTGGGCACCTGAAAATTGTGAGTGGGAAAGATAGGTCTATGTTAAATCGTGTCTGTGTGTTTGAGGGCTTGGGAGGAGAGAGAGAGAGAGAGAGAGAGAGAGAGAGAGAGAGAGAGAGAGAGAATAGGAAGACAATCCTGTATATTTGCCGATGGCCCATTGCGAATGGGAGATGATACTTTATGTGTCTTTGTAAGCGTGTCTGTCGCAAATCTGGGTGTTAGTGTCTCAACTGCCTGCTTCTACCTCGCCTCTCTCTCTCTCTCTCTCTCTCTCTCTCTCTCTCTCTCGCTCTCTCTCTCTCTCTCTCTCTCTCTCCCTGCTGTGTTTATATCATATTAGAGAGAAAAAGAAAAATTGTTCATGTGTATAGGCACCGGTTGTGTCTTCGCAATTAAGAGCTACATTATTTATATCTGTCTGTCTGTCTGTCTGTGTATTTGTCTGTGTATCTGTCTGTCTGTCTGTGTTCCTGTCTGTTTGTCTTTGTCTGACTGTCTACCAGTCGGTCGGACTGTGTGTCCCAGTGTTTGATCGTGATGGAGGGAGAGAGAAAGAGAGAATACAGAGTTTGTATAGTGACGTTTATGGGCCAACCTCTTTCATTTAGTGTTTGCTTTGGTTTTGTTTGGTTACCAGTTTTACGTCCCCTGCAACACTGTAAAGTGATTTAAGAGACGGGCTACTTATACCCTGCCTGTCAGAGCCAACCCGGGCTCGTCCGCGCTTGGGCTCGAACTCGGATCTTTCGCATGTCAAACGAAGAGCCTAACCATTACACCATTACACCACAGCGCTGGTAGTATTTGCATGTGACAGAGAGAGAGAGAGAGGGAGAGAGAGAGAGGGGAGGGGGGGGGGAGAGAACGCTCGAAAGAGAGAAGCTGAATGCGGATGAAAAGGAAAGAAAGACAGGCCCAGACATACAGCGGGGAAAGAAAGTACAAATATAATATAATAAATCAATTTTCTGTTCGCATAATTACGAGTAGGACGAGTAAAGTGAGATACCAGAGAATTATAAATCTGTATGTGCATATGTGTGTGTGAGAGGGGAGAGGGATAGAGAGACAGAGAGAGAGAGAGGGAGAGAGTACAGGGGATCGAGAGAGACAACGTGCGATCTGATTCTAACAACCTAAACACCCGTTTACAAACCATTTTTTTGTCTTGTAGTTTTAAAAGCACAGATTTTATCGTACTTTTTACATTATGGGTCGACAGTTTAAAATAGCAAAATTAACGCAATATTTTAAGAATAATAATAATGACTGCATTTAATATAGCGCATTTTACCACTTGAAAGCAGGCTCTATGCGCTTTACAATCAATTATTACTTTACTAACTTTTCTACACCTTGCAAGTGTTCATGTTGTGCAATTAACGGATTTTTGCACGCCCCCACATGACAGTGTTTTCATTTTTCTAACGACAGGTAAGCATCTTGATGGCCTATCATTAAAGACAATCGTCTGACTATTTCAACAGCCTCTTCTATAAGGCGTGTTGAAAATTAAAGCTGCAAAATGTCAGATACACAGAATTGGATGGATTTGATAAAAATCAGGTTGCTTTAATCATGGTCATTAATTTCATGCCTAAGTTTGACGCAGGGCTACAAATGAGCCACCATTTTGTATTTTTTTTTAAAGAAGAAGAAACTGAAAAGACAAATGAAAACCATCCGGAAGTAGCAATTATGTCGGCTTGCAAGATTATTCTTTTGAGATTTGGAAAACCAATTGAGCTGCATGGCTTAGAGGATTGGTGTTTGGTTAGGTTTGGTTACCAGTTTTACGTCCCCTGCAACAATGTAAGGTCATTTTAGAGACGGGCTACTTCGACCCTGCCTGTCAGGGCCAACCCGGACTGAGAGGGGGAAAAATCGTCAGCGATCGGGGATCGATCTAGGGTCTTCCCGCTTGCAAGGCGAAGAGCCTAACCATTACACTACAGCGCCGGTAGGATTGGTGTGAAATTATGCCAATTTTACCACTCTTAGTTTTTCTACTTGCCTTGAAAAAGGTACAGCAGAATACATAACCGTTGTTCACTTATTGTACTGATTCTCTTACAGTTACTTTTTTATAGTGTACATTTTTTTTTCTACCCTTTTAACTCTTTCACTGCCAGCTCTGGGAAATCTATGGTGCTCCCCAGTGCCAACATTGCGCACCAAATGCTTTTTCTC
>JAUKPP010269803.1:0-11286 GCA_032273245.1 Phyllaplysia taylori | reverse complement strand
CCCGCCCCCCCCCCCCCCCCCCCCCGCCTTTGTCTATTGATTTCACTACCGTAATCAAAACTATCGATTTTTAGCA
The DNA here is from genome assembly GCA_032273245.1 of Phyllaplysia taylori. Taxonomy (NCBI): domain Eukaryota; kingdom Metazoa; phylum Mollusca; class Gastropoda; order Aplysiida; family Aplysiidae; genus Phyllaplysia; species Phyllaplysia taylori. The sequence continues at coordinate 11,210 of JAUKPP010269803.1, read as the reverse complement.
ATCCTGTTTGTCGATTGTTGAATGATACGTACAAGTAATCGACCTATTATTCATCAGTTCTAATATATTTTCCCAGCTCTTTTGCTGGCACGTCACAGCTCCCAGACGCAATAACGCTCGCGGTAATGGAAAGCATGGAGTGATTCCTTTATCTAGTCTCACCCTTCTTCCCCAGACAAACACTTACACACACACAATCCCTTCCTCTGGGGATATCATGAATTATGACTCGCCTTTATAATGTTTACGGAAGTGGGTTATCCTGGCTTCTCTTTACTCTTGCTAAGCTGTGTGCTCACGTAATTGGTCTTCTATCCTCATAATTGGTTTGTTACCCTCTCAACTAGGGGCTGCAACCCCTGTTTGCCACCTCGTGATGTCAGAGTTCTCTTGGACCATCTCCAAATTTAAAAGGTGAAAGTTGGGCTACCACACACTTGCTAAAGCGTAAAATGTTATACATTCGCCTCATAAAATAATATTGAGATAGCACAATACATCACTGAGGTCACCAAGCGCTAAATCATTGAAGACTTCCCCTTTCCGTATGTTCACACCTTTTAAGCCCGTAAGCTTGTTGACTTCTTCTAAAAACAAGTTGAGAATCCAGTTAAGGTTTATTAATCAAATCAGAATTAAAAGTTCAGCATATATTGTGTTTGCCAAAGTCTTGGAGTCCTAAGCTATGATAGGGGTGTAATATTTTATTCTCTCAGATATAATAATATAATGGAAAAAAGGGAAGGAAGAAACTAAAAGACCTATTGTGATTTAACGTTTTTCATGTTGATTGTTGAGTGAAAATCCATTATGTTCTCGCCGAAAACGGACCATCATTAAAATTGGACAGAAAAAGCCCAGCTTCTCCCCTCAAGAGGGGGAGCAAACCATTATACGCATCCATTGTGTTCTCTTTATTTCTCCAGGCATTTCCGTAATAAACATCGCAAGTATTTCACAATTCCGCCCAAAGTTTACTTGACTTATCGCACTCGTTGCAGGTCGGAGACACACGCCATGAAAGACTGCACTGGGTCGAAATCCTGTTCTCTCCCTGAATTCACATACACATTTACAAACGGTTAAAGACAAAATAATATAGTATTATTTACACACACAAACATACACATACATACACACACATTCGCACACAACTCTACCACTGATCTGCTTCAAACAATAAGCCTGAAAAGGACACAGGAACATCTAAATATATTTACTTCAATCAATTTTTTCAAAAGGTGACGATTATAGATGTAATGCTTCTCTTCCGAGTTCAGGGATATGTATATATGTAATGACATAATTAAATTAATGTTAAATCTCTGACGCATGAATATTGAGTAATACATTAAGGAACAAAGACAAAGTTTTATACACGTATGTCCTTATAACATTAATCTCAGAAAGAAAACAGACATCAACAATACCATGATATGAAGTGTAAGCAACCGCTTCCACAAATTTTACCCTGGGCAGCGTTGATTACAACATTATTATGACAAGCAAACGTGAAATCCTTCTGTCAAGATGACAGGGTCAAGTAATGATCAGACGAGATGAGAAGTTGAGGTGTCGTGTCACACTTCTCAGCAACCAGCACTGATGTGACATGAAGTAACTTTTCAACAACTTCTGAAACCAGTCACATGTTTATATGTTATATACAGCCATGACAAAATGAAACATTATTGTGGCAGTAAGAATGATTATTACTGACCGTCAAATGAGAATGGTTTTGCAATCTGTAGCAAAACTGAGCTTTGAGCCAAGGGAGGATGGTGTGGATTGACCGTATTCACTGCGGTGAATACAAAGGTGTAGCCAATTATGAGGCTACGGGGCAAGGGACCAAGTCTGCACCATGCGAGTCTCACCAGCTTCCAAGGGCATTGCGACACTGTGCACCACAACCGAAGCCAAGCAAACCAAGAGAGGAGGAATCGACTGTCAGAGATTGCCCTTGACATCTGACCTTGACGAGATACGGTCAAGGCCACCACCAAATAGGCTTTCACATTAACCAGTTCAGAACCTGTCCGTAACCTTTTTACAGTAACGACAAAACGCCGTGCCACACCACTTCCGCTAACACACCAACCAACTCAGAGTTCGTCCTTGAACCTGACCTTGAAGAAACGCCTGCACACCAAGGGCACCACTTCCACCATCACGTCGAAGCTCTACGCATCGGTGACTTTGGAAGTCTCCTAAAGGTCTCTCTGTATGTGGTGGTTATTGCGGCCCCGTGTGGACATGGGATGCATCCTGTACATGGAAGCGGTGGGCGTACTCCCGTGGTCGTCAAGGCTCTCCCCCGTGGTGTGCAGAAGTGAGACATTCTTGTCCCCGCGCTCACTGCCCAGAGACATCCGGGTACTGTAGAATCCTCGCTCCATGACCAGTAGGTGGTGTCGCCGGCGGCAGGCTCGGCATGGACACCAGCGGAAAAAACGGAGAAATCCTTGCCGGAACCTGGAGAAAAACGAATGAAAAAGAAATAAAATAATCATTTAAAAAGTCTGATCTATCCACGTAGGTGAATTTGTTTGTAAAAGGCGTTAATCATGTGCTGTCAACGATGTGAAAATTACACATACATGAGGGGACCTCATGGTAAAATGTCATAATTAATACTTTCTTCTTCCTCTCTCGCCCTCTTTCCTTATTTCTTTTTCTCCACCCTTCCCTTCATTCCCTAATAGAATTTGATACCGGTACTAAGTGGGTTTTTTTTAAAATCGTTGATACAGGTTTTGTACCACTTTGAGAAACTGCAAAATTCCTAAAAGTGACGTAGAACTAGCGGATACAATGCTTGCCCCACGAGCTACGTTCTCCGACACTAGGCAAAAGTTGTACACAACAAATGATGCATTCAGGTGAGGCTGATAGAATCAAGGGTGGAAAGAAAGTAAAATGGAAATACCAAGTAGGGTGGTCGTGCCATCCTGTGTATTATACGCCCCATTGCTTAACCTTCAGAGATGAAGTTTGTATCTCTAGTATCTATAGAAAAGATGAGAATTTTTTTGTACTTTTTAATGTCTGTCCGTCAGTCTACATATTATTATAATGATTAACATACCATCCTTTGTGGTAGTAGACTGTTGTGGTTCCTTTTTCCTGTATTATTAGCTTTCTATGAGACACCATTTACCTTGTGAAATCAACTCGACGACCTCATAGTTATAGATGCATTTGTCTCGCGTTATTTTGTGAAGCTTGTCAAGAGTTGGATGATATTGGGGGTTAATTTGCATTAAATATATGAGTTGCTCTAAATTGAAACTAGATCTACCTAACCAGACGACATTGTTAATAGTCCTTGGACGCAAAGGAGTGAATTGCCCTTTCTACTTCTTTTTATTGTCTTGCTACTGTCGTAATCCATTTTCAAAGTCCCACATACAAATTATATCAAATCCTAAAAAGAATATACTTGACTTTAATTTCAACCTGTATACAATAATTCTCCAAAGTTTCAATTATCTTAGTCACTTTCCATGAAACTCATGTCTTTTCCAGAACAGCATGCCCAAAATGGCCGCAACGACGTTGTAGAATACATTAAGTATGTGTATAAGTCGACACAAATGTAAATTATTCCGGTGATTTTGGGGTCACTCTGTACGTTGGAAGAACAATATATCATAAGAAATTCCTGAAGTATTCAAAGTTGCACCACAACAAACTGGCCTCAAGAAACGAAGAGGCTACTAGCTTTATCTAAGCCAAGGAGATGAAAAATCCCGCACAATACATGCATTAAATGATATAAAAATTTCGCACATTTAAAGCCGTAAGTACCCACTTCTTTATGTTTTATATACATGCATAAGGCACGTAAGTGGCATAAAATAATATATTCTTGCTGGCGATACCCGCATACCGACATGAGAATGAAGAAAAAAAGAAAAAAAGAAAAAAAAGAAAAAAAAAGAGATGATCAAAATGCAAAAGAAGAAAAAATAATATAGTCTATAGGACGGAGAGACAAGCAATTAATGAGATTTATTACTTGCTGTTAAAGGACAACCGATGATACTGTTTGATATTTAGCAAACTACCTGTACATAATAATACTCTCAAGCGGAATTGTTAACATTTCTTTTCCTTTGATGTATAAGAGAACTGAGTGGTTTCAAAATAGCAACCCCATTACATTTCGCTGGAAACAAATTTCTAAGTTGGAATTTTTCTTCTTTAAAAAAAAAAATCAAAAAAAATCCTAGACAACATTCATACGAGAACCAAAGATGTTTTTGAAAATCTGAATTTAGATTGTAGCAATGTCTATGATGAGTGGATAGGACATCTGAGGAAAAGATCTAAAGTTCAAGAAAAGATGAGGCCCACATGCTTTTTGGACAATTATTTTCTGTCGTCCACTAGACATGAGTCATCATTGCCCACAAAAACAAGATCAAGGACCAAAAGCTTTTCACGGAAATATTTGTTGGGTTTATTGAGACACAAAGTTGAAAGCCTGAAAGCAAACATTTGCCATGATGAAAAAGGCACTTGTACTGCGATGCTACAACCAGATACAGACTTAGACTCTGTTGAATAATCCGCTCCAGTATAACGTGAATACGATAAGTGAGGCTTTTGTGCCGTGTTTTTACTTCATGTGAATGTAATAGAGTTGTCCCATACCAAATAAAAAATAGAAATAACAGCGGGATTTCACGAAAAAAAAGGGGCAAATCGTCTCCCTAAAGACTTGCAATAAAAATAACCCTGGGTTTTTCGAGCAGAGATAACGATTAAGGGACTGAACTGTTATCTATGGTGTGGAGCATTCAGCAGTCTCTATTCTGAACGTGGTCGCTGCATCCTAGACTATTTCTCTCATGTATGGCCTCAGTCTTAGGTCTAACAAGTGTCACTGTCTTATGTTTTTTTTAAAGGAAATTCGAACTTTACATTTTAACTCTCTTGATCATCGTTTGAGATAAGAAGGCAAGAATATTCATACAAAGAACAAGAGTTGCTGTTATGGAAATGTTGAGATGTATCATGCGCTGACTATGTGGGTACTAAGTAGCCATGCTGGAAAACCCTGAGCCGGGCGGACCAAGGAATGTAAGTAAAACCACGATAAACACACAGAGGAAAGCACTTCCACGTCTCAATAATGTCAACACAGCCGATTAGCACAAATCGTAACAAAAATGTATCTGTATCCAAAGAATCATTTACCTTCAATACACAAGATTATCACATATAGTTGAGATATCATAGTTTTAGGGCAGATACAACACATTATGACAATGGTTATTACGTTCTACGGAAACTATGTGACCAGCGCTAATGAAATGATTTCCTTGTTCTGGCTATTGCATCAGTTTCAATGACTCAATGTTATTTATACGTCCTGAACTGCCAAAGCAGCTTTTCAACGATATAATGGAGAAATCTAAACCAATGGGTGATTATACTTAATAGGTTTCCGTAGAACGTAACATATCTGTTGTGATGCAGAGAAACAGACGAACGCTAAGACAACACCAGAACTGCTTTGCTACGAGTTATAAAGGCATTGTTAAAAAGTTTGCCAAGATGACATCAGCTTTGATGGACATGCACACACATATCATTACAGACATGGACAGAAGTTGGTTATGCACATTAATCCGTTTTCCAATCCCAGGCACGATAAGAGACTAGAAATACTTAATGTCACAAATACATTGAAAAGTAATGACAATCCACTGGAGTTGTGAATTGCTTCTACGAGGCACAACGAACATCCATTTCAAAGACAGTTGCATTGTCAAAAGTTTCCGCCGTTTGAACTTGATCTTTGGTGGGTTGATTCTAAACTTGACTCCTTTATGCTAATATAAGCCTACTTATCTCACGTAGGTAGCTCTAATGTCTTGCACTCCAAAGCTTCTTCCGTAAAATTTGCACGAATATTCAAGATTTCATTGGATTTCACGTGTCTTGTTTGTGCATTTAGGCGGAGCGTCCACTGACCTGTTTTGTCAGTTGCAGGCCAGGCTCATATGTATATATCATATTATATAGATGAGCCTTGTCTGCAACTGACAAAGCAGGTCAGTGGACGCTCCGCCGAACACCTTCAATAACTGGCAATCTTTGTCATAACAATGAATTCAACGTGGTAAAACATTACGCAAAGCCGAAATTGCGTAATGATTTACATATTATGAAACTGTTTCTGACTATTTCCAGTCGTCAGCTATCGGCAATGACTTTCCTGTTAATTTATTTATGACACGGTACCCTCTCGACTGGCTCAGTCAAAGGCCAGTTGCATTGCTCATGCCTAAACACCTTCACGCATTCGTGAGGAAATTTTGATTATGCTTTTCTTTTCAGAGTTTCTAAACGTTCAAATATTACGAAAGTTAAGTTTTATTAAGAAAAGGGTTGGACTGGCCCCCCTCACTGCAACTGGTCTTTGAGTGTGCACTTTGCAATGCAACTGCCTTCTTCTTGCACTAGAACAGTTTTACTCAGAAATAGAAAGTCAACTTGCCGTCACGAATAACTCCCAGCTTCAAATGTGGGCCATGCACAGCTCCAAGTGCGGTATTTACGGTGGTGAAATGTTTGGAATCCCGCATAGTGTACCTCTTAGTCCCAGGAATTGGCAAACGCACCAAAGACAAATCCCCCAAAGCAGTGAAAGCGATCTAGATATTGAAATTTGCTTTCTTACTTGCCTCTCTCTCTCTGTAACTCTTATTATACTATATGATGTGTTCTCCAAAGTCCCCAACATATGCAACTGACTTCTATTCACTCTCTTACTAGTAAGCTTACTTTCTCAAAAGTTCCAAATTAGATGTGGAGATTGTATTCATAAAAAGCACTCACTAAGTTCCTATCACTGCCATGATAATATAGGTTTTGATAGTTTATGATAGATTGTGGTTTTCTGCCAAGAAGTCTTTAACCTCGATGAAGGCAGTTTACAAGCCATAACACAAATTCTACCAAAACGATTTTCTCCAAGCAGCCATGATATGTCAATTCACATATCGTGAAGCCGGGTCTTCCGTTTTCAGAAGAATCGCATCGTGTGTACATGAACCACATTTGAAACAAAAGCCGAAAAATCTTCTGAACCCCGCTCGGAACCTGAAAATGAAGATAAAATATGATCACAAATCCTGTTCCATCAGTTGAACCATTGAGCTCAAAACGTGTTGGCCGGTAACAACCACCTGTCGGCAATAATTTCAAGTAGAGAGACATAGAAAAAAAAATCTCGAATATCTCCAACGGAGATTTTGCAAACAGTGGCCCGGTAGAATAAGATAGGGTTTGGAATACGTAAATACAAAAGCCGAAAAATGATTTAAAAAAACAAACCACACCCAAGATGCGCTGCAGACATACTCTTATCACACAAAAACATATTATGATAAATTCCAGACGAATTTTAAGTGGCTCCCTGGATAACTTTTTTTTTTTTTTTTAGGGGGGTAGTAATATTCTTAAGTTCGCCTATTTTCACTGCCGCCCATGCTCCCTATCATGGTAATCAAACAAGGGCTTGAATGCCAATAAAAGGCTTTGAATCTCGACTAATTACGAAATGGGCAAATAACCATTTGCGAAACCAACTATATCTACCATTATTCCTGAAACGACCACAAAACAAATGAAGATTCGTTTACATAATGCTGAAAGATGCTCAGAATAATGGACAAGAAGATTTTGGGCTCATTAATTGGTTTACCTAATTAAGAAAAAAAATATAGTCTTGACTTGGGAATTAAGCGTGTTTTTGTGTCAAGGAGTTTCACACATCGACGACAGCTCGCACTCATAATATATCGCGTCTACAATAATTTGGAAATTTTATCTTGCAAAATGTTCAGATGTTGAAATGAAAACGTTAATTTTGAGATTTTGAATGACTGAAGATTCAAAGAAAAGCAGTGGGAACGAGGGGTGTCTGTGACAGAGCGACAAAGCCTCCGCCTACGAATGCAGAGGTGCGTAGTTTAAATACAAAATTCACAAGCTTAAAAAAAATATATTTGCCTGTGTCTTTGGACTTAGGGGGTGGGAGGGGGTGGGTGGGGGTGGGATGACGTTGAATGGAAATCCTGCCTACAAATTGAGCATAGTGTTTCAAGAGGTTTTAAACTTCAAGAATCAGCCATTCTAATCTAAATCTCATCTCATATCTGAGCTAGTTACGCACAGAAAAGCTTTAACATGTTGCTAGGGCTGTGACTTGGTATTAATAAACAATAAATACTTGTGCAGATCTACCACTGGCTCATTAACGTGCCACAGTGTGAGAAACTAGGCAAGAACAACAGCAAAGATGTACCACATTAGACACGAGCTATTCATAAACGACGTGGACATTGACACGGGCAAATCAAAGTGTATAAATAGAAAATAGGCAACTTGGCCGAGACAGAGAAAAATACAACCATTCTTTTAGAACGGACGTGTGACCTGGGTAATATTGTGCCTCCATGAAACTCAACATTATGCATTTAAACCAAACTTTAGTACGTCATGGCACATTGATAGAATATTTTTTATACTTAACTACACTGGGATAAAGAAAAAAAATGAATCTATAACAATTTAGTATACGTAGTACAGTATTTTTTTTATTGATCGATTCTAAACTGATACAACTAAAAAACGGTAAGAGATAGAAACATTTTGTTGCTACCAATTATTTCCCATTCATTTAAATTTTTCTGGTAAAAATCAACCGAATTGAAGAATCTACTGCGCGACAGTGCCAATTTACGCGAAAATGCTCCGATTTTCAGCGAGCAGAAATGACGCTAATATGGCATTTACTAAGTACGCCTTGCGCGTTCACAAAGCAGATTGCGCGCCCGCAGCCTTGAGAAAATTCATAGAAAGAAAAGCAACAGTCAGAACTTGGTGTCAAAATTTGGCAGAAACTGCTAATCTGAATTGCTATGACTACAAAGATAGTGAGAACTGGATTTGCGAATTTCATCGTGCCCTATCAATGAAAAAGACAATTCCGTTAATTAATTTGATGCACCCAGAGACATCCATCGCTTTTTAACTTCAAACGATAAAACACAAAATTCTTTTTCGTAAAATATTAAGCCAAGGCGTGGTAGACATTACTCCTTTTCTAAAAACTGTTTTAACAATCTTTGCATTACCTTACGGTGGTTCCTAGCAGTTCTTCTCTTTTGTGTACCAGTGCGCTCTTTTGACGCAATAATCTAAAAAGGGCCTTGTTGCCTTAACTCCTTTTCTAAATTCCTTCTCTCTCAACATAATCTTATCAAGTATCCCAGACAAAACTTAAACGGTCAGAAAATGGTGTTAAAAAATCCGTTTCCTTTTATCTCTTACCATTATAGAGTTCTTTGTTTAGCATCGATCAATATAAAAAAAAACCACCCTGTATAATGAATAATAGCCGACCACCAGGATATATAATAATATAACATATTAAACAGATATTCATCAAATTATCCCCACCCCCCATAAATTCTGTGTCTGACATAATATTGTCCAAAAAAAAAAAAAAAAAAAAAAGAAAAGATAAAAAATCCTGACAATTATTTAAAAAAAGGGAAACTTCAACACGTATTTTAGCCAAATGTGATAATAAAGCAAAGCAGAAGGGACAAAATTTGTGCTTGCTGTACCCTTTAATGCCGAAACTGAACATTCAAATAAAGTCCAATGATTGTTCTCACCTGGCGTTCATGAGGCAGTAGACGATAGGGTTGTACATGCTGTTAGACATGGCGAGCCAGTAGATGAGGAGATAGAGTTGCTGGACGTAGGGCCAGAAGGCGATGTCCTTACTCACGCTGGTCAGGATGAAGTAGAGGTGGGTGGGCAGCCAGCACACTCCGAAGATGACCACTACGGCGATCATCATCTTGACCACCTGAGGAGAGAATGAGAGATACGGTCAAACCTGTCTAAGACGACCACCTAATATCGAGAAAAAGTTGGTCGTTTTAGACAAGTGGTCGTCTTAGAGTGGGGTATTATAATATAGAAGAAATGCAATTTAGGAGTCGATAGGAAGTGGTAGTTTGTGCAGGTGGTCGTCTTGAACAGATGGTTGGTTAAGCAGGTTCAACTGTAATTGTGAACTTGCGTTGTTCTTGAAAAAGAGTTTTTGGTTTGGATTTGGTTTCTCCACCCCCACCCACCCCCACCCCCTTGTAAGGCAGGAAGGATATTTGGTTGGGTATCAGTTTTACTTCCCATACAACACTGTAAGCTTTTTTAAGAGACGGAATGCTTCGACCATTCCTGTCATGGCCAGCCCGTGCTGAGAGGGAATCCCAGGGGAAAAAAGCGACCGTCCGCACGTGGGATCGAACTCGGGTCTTCTGTATGATACTCGAGGAGCCTATCCATTACGCCAAAGACACCGGTAAAGAATGAGAGATATTATATACTATACGGATAACTATGAACGCATGTTGTTCTTGATAAAGAATGTTTCGGTTTTTGTTATTTGCCCTTCCTAAGAAAAGACAGACAAGACAGAGAGGGGACGTCGATGGCCGAGTGATAGTGCGCCTGCCTACAGATGAGTAGGTTCCGGATTCGAATCCGAGGAGGTTCACTATGATTTTGTCGGAGTTTTTATGGCCCCGACCCTTGTTCTATCGGAGGTGGACGTTGTAATTTTGAGTTCTCGCCTCGTAAATTACCTTACAGTGTTGTATGGGACGTTAAACCAACAACCAACCAAACAAATAACAAGACAGAGATAATTAAGTCAGGCTACTTTGAGCCTGCCTGTTAGGGCCAACCCGAGCTGAGAGGGACACATCATCACAGTAGAGAGACGGAGATGTTCGTCCAACGTGGGAATCAAACTCCCGTCCTCTGCGTGATAGGCAATGGATTTAATCCTAGCACAACAGACGTTATTTATAGTCCCATATAAATAAGTAGTAAAGATGATACGAGTAATCAGTCTTTACCACACACAAATAACTATAAATCATCAACAAAAAAGAAAAAAAAGATCAGGATTATTATTCCCAGTAGACATAGTAACGCACATATCACAGACTTTCAATAACATACACATACACGCACAAACATATACAGATATACACATGCACCAACACAAACATCCCACATCCAAAACAGCCTCCTCCCTCCACACACACACACACACACACACACACACACACACACACACACACACACACACACACACACACACACACACA
>JAUKPP010269781.1:0-11290 GCA_032273245.1 Phyllaplysia taylori | reverse complement strand
CCCTCCTACCCCAATAGTCTATTTCTACTGAGCATGAATTTTTATAGCTTGGTTGGTTTGTATTATGTATGAATTTTAGTGATTGTGACATTTGATCTTTAGAAGAACTTATTTTGTAATTTTACAATTGTCCATGTCATGAATTATTTTACTCTTCTGTGAAGCGCCTTGAGGAAGGCGCTATACAAATAACATTATTATTATTATTATTATTATTATTATAAAATCAAATATCTCCATGGTGCTTTCAAAAGTGGCCTAAGTCGGACTTAGGCCATTATGGAATAAGTCTATTATGTAATTCCCCACATCATAGTGCATCATGATTTGGTATTACATTTGTTAAAAGGTGCCGGGCCGTTTTGTTAAAATATAATGTCTCCATAACGGTTTTTCTTGTAACATAGAGTGGGGCCAAAAATGGTTTTCCCCATATTTTCAGAAGTGAAAAAAAAAAAATGAGTTTTGCCATTTTGGAGGCACCATGGCGGTATAGATCTAGCCCATTGTGGCAAACGTAGTGAAATGCATGCATTTTATTTAGGCTACTGCACCAGGGCAACATTAAAATTAATAAGTGATACATACACACGTGGTCCAGTTCATGAATCAATGGCTGCTATCATGGTGATGTCAAATACTGTATCTATACTGGCAGTACATTACGAAAGGTTTGAAACGCTCCAAGGCAACAATGTATTAAGAGCGTGGCCACAACCAAGCGCAGCCTCCCATTGCCACTGCTGTTCTTGGCTGCGCATCGGTTGCACAGTGAGCACTGTTGCCATGGATTACGTCACACGGACGCCGGGTACGCTTCGATGCTAATCTCATAAACCTAATAATTAAATTAGATAATATAATCTGTGATATTACTCAATAACTGCATTGCACGAAGTAGCTAAACTAGTCCGGAGATGTCCTGAGGCTTCATCGCACTCCTGTGGTCAAATGCAAGAAACCCAACACGTTGCCCAACTACGCCAGGATGTAGAAAGGCTACCGGCGTCTTTGATGTTTGGTTAGGCGTTTCGTCTATCACACAGATGTCGTGAGTTCGAGGCCCGCGTGGGCCAGTTTGTTCGATCTAGTATATCTCCGTTTTTCTGCTGGGATAATGTCCCTCTCAGCCAGGGTTGGCCCTGACAGGCAGGGTCAACGTAGCCCGTCTCTTATCTGATCCTCCAGTGTTGCAAGGGACGTAAAGCGGGTAACCGAACCTTTCTGATGTAGTTAAGCAAGGTGGAGTGCTTAACACATGTATGCAACCATTGTTAATGAGCCAATTGTAAAACTTCCTGATCGACAACAACATATAGATATTGTTTATTTGTTTTGTTGACAACAATGTAAGGTCATTGACGGGAAACGAAGCAGGGGACAACCAAAGATCATCTGGAAACACAAGAGATGGACGGTATTCCCGCGTTGGCTATAGACAGATATCTCCATCACCAATGATTTTTTCATTTTTCTCAAGACGTAAGATGCTCTAAGTCTTGTTTGTTTATGTCAGCTTTGTTGAGGTTTTACGGCAGTATCGACACCGTAAGGCTATTTCAACGCCAGGGAATAAACTGGGACTGCGGCAAGTTTCAGAAAGAAGGAAAAATAGCCAGCAACATCAGAGCGCCCCCAACCAACGGCTAAGTCTAAATCCAAGCCTACAAGATAAAAAAGGAACTGTTTGGTTTAGTTTTCTGTTAACGTCCTTTGCAACTCTGTAAGAGACGCTGCAGCCTTTTTCCTTTTTTATCCTAACACCATTTTATTTCGCCAGGTAAATGTGGGAGAGTTTACTTCAGAGTCAGTGGGTTGAAGTCACTCTTTTGGCTGGCAATTGGAGTTGGGATAAATGAGAGCTTGGCCGACGGCGGTTTATTTCGATCTTGCCTATCAGGTCTGACCGGGACCTAGAGGAACATAATATTTTATTAAAAGAAAGACGCAAATGCTCGTCCCAAAGTGAAAATCGAACACAGCTCTTACGCCTGACAAGCAAAGAACCTAACTATAAGACCGCGCGTCCACTGACATGTTTTGTCAGCTGCAGACCAGGCTAATCTATATATGATATATATACATATGAGCATGGCCTGCAACTGACAAAGCATGTCAGTGGACGCGCGGCCTTACAATATCGCAGACAAGGAGCTGTTTTTCAGAGCCACCAACCTGCAAAGGTCCAGTGAGAGTATCCTTCGCTTCCTTCTCCAGTCTACTCAGACTGAGGGTCAAATCCTGAAAGTCGTTAGCGCACTCTGTCTGCATCCTCAGCGCCTCCTGAAGTGCCGTGTCCAGCTCAGTGGCCGGCCACTCTATGACTTCGTTATAAAAATTCTCTCTGGATTTGAGGTAGAGTTTGCAGTTTTCTTTGAACTCTTCGATTATGAGTGCTATCTCTTCTTTTTGTTCATCAGTTATGTTTCTGTTGAAGAGAGATAGTCGAGATATTAATTAAATATGATTTCTTTACTCATCGGTATACCAACCCCCCCCCCCCCCCCCTCCCGTGTCATTCCCCCTTAAATTAAGTTCCCTTGTGCATTCAGCAGCAGGCCCTACTTAATTTATACTTATACATTTGATGAGAGTGGCATGCATTCATTTATTTTTCAAATCTTTCAAGTAACAGGTATCTATTTTATTCATACTATTAATTCATATATTCACAAATTCCATTCATTCGTTCACTCTTTCATTCTTTACCCATCTTCCTGTCTTCAATCAGCCTCTTATATCATCACTTCTCTACGACAACGGCCTAATAAGGCAGACGTATGCTATTTTTAATGCTTATATCATTGGATTCAGGAGAACGGAAGCTATCTTAACATACTATGTTGATTTGTTTTAGAAACAAATGCGCCATAGCGTTTTGGAGTACATTAATAGCTATACTAGAATAGCATAATAAGTGATTGGGTAACTTTAAATTTTAAAAAATGCAATATTTCTCTTGGTATTTCAAAAGCACAAATAATGACATGCTCAATTACATCCACGGGCGTCGAGTCCATATAAGCAAAGAAAGCAGTGCTTGCCCCACCCTTTTGACCGGCCTAAAAATGTATCTAATTCCCCTTTTAAGCCTATTTTCTTCTTTTAATTTGCTTGCTCTTACTCAAGAAGCACGCTTCGCCCCTGATTACATCTACTTTGGTTTGGGTCCAACGCCACATGCAACGCGGCACCTCTCAATTTTAATTCATCTCCGATGGAACGAGGATCGAAACCATGAAAACTCCGAAAAAAATCCTGGTGAACTTTCCCGGATTCAAACCAGGACCTCCTCATCTGTAAGGCGGAGTACTGCCGCTCGGGCATCGACTCCTCCCCCCCCCCCCCCTCCCCATACCCAATTATCGTAGAGCAGTGACGCGATATTCAATTATCAGTTCTTCTACCAATCACTTCACTTAAGGAATTTCTCAATCATTCCACCTTTCAAATGTAAACGACACTTGCGTACAACAGTCCAAACACGCCCGATCACATTTTTCACATACAGGGTGACACATCCTGCCCCTATAGGACTTGGTTCCATTTCAAAGCGTAGATTGACTAGATTATAAAGACATGCCTCGATCGTGCACTCTATGACCCATCCAGTGGGAAGCAATGCGTGCCTTTATGAGAGAATAGAATTTATAAAGAAAAAATGTAGTGACCTTCAATTTCACCTTCCCCTATCTTAAACTATGAGCAAATGCACCATGTGAGTGCAAGGATGTTAGTCACCCCTTTTTCTGACGCCTCGGCCCAGCCAACCAGAAAATAATAGCGTCACAAGGGGTCCTTTCTTCTCACTCTCACAACATCACTCTACCGACATCTAGCCAGACAGGTAGACACATGGGCGCTGAAATGACCTTATAGAGTTTATGGAGCCCTAAAACCCTAACCAAACACACAAACAAACAGATAGACACTAGCGGACAGGTTCAAAAGCCCCCCCACCCCCCATCAAACCAATTCGCACATCGGCCAACCTTCTAAATCGGTGTCTATCCTCAGATTGGACAGGAGCGCGCTTGAAAAACGGACGTGGTATAATCAAATTACTGTGGAACCTGCTCAAACGACCATCTGTATGAGACTACCACCTTCACAAACGACCACTTTCCATAGACTCCTAAATTACATTTATTCTACACATTATCCCTGTCTAAGACGACCACCTGTCTAAAACGACCATTTTTTCCTCGATATTGGATGGTCGTCTTAGACAGGTTTGACTGTTGTTGTCTCACGGATAGGCCTATTGAGAAAGACTTGCAAGGCTTCCTTTCTTGCGACTTTTTCACCACCCCACGACACCTACCCTGAAACATAGACATCGGTGGACAGGTTCATCAGCCTCTGTAGACCCACGATGATAAGATCAATTCGCTCACCAGCCAGCATTCCGATATTGCGTCCGTCCTCAGATTGGACAAGAGCGCGTTTCAGAAGTGGGCGTGGTACAAGCAGCTGGGCCCACTGAAAACAGAAATTATTTCCCAAATGATTTAAACTTCATCTGAATAATGAATAATGTTTCAGGCAACAATTACCGACTATTTGATATTAGTTTAAAGTAAGTTGTTTATACTAATTATGGATGCGCCAGCGTCTTTGGCTGTTTTAGCCCATAGAGAAAGGAGACGGAGTGAGAGCAGCAGAAATAATTTATAATTTTTGCTTTAGAATGTTGCTTGCTTTTTGTTTGTTTTTGGTTTTACGCCTCTTTTAAAACTATAAGGTCATGCAAGAAGCAGGATACTTCAACACTGCAAGCAGCCGCCTCTGAAAATTGCTTTACAATAATGCATGGGGCGTAAAACTAAAGCCAAACACCTTTGATCGCGTGTTGATTAGGTCTTAAGTCTAGGGGATTAGAAAAGGTATTCCCGGTGCCGATGTTATGACATCTACTGTGTTAAAGGAGCCGTGAAACACACACAAAACAAGAGCGCCGGCCCTATCAACACTAAAAATAGCGTGACTCCACTGGAAAAAACCCTCAGATTTCCCGTGCTAGAGGGGGTAGGTGGAGTGGAGGAGGGGTGGGTGGGTTGGGGGGGGGGGGTGGCGGGGGGCAAAAACGCTACCTCAATCAATGATCTCACTCCGCTGCACAAAATAGCCCTGGGTTTTTCCAACTGACGTACTGGGTAGGGGGATGAACACTTACACACATTTTTTATCGAGTCTATACTTATGTGCCCTTACTTCGGTTCACTTTTCCATCTTATCTTTTCCCCTCCATCTTGTTTTGATAAAAAAGAAATAAACCAAGAATACCAATGAATCTGTCCTGTTGAGAAGTCCTTTCTTTTTGAAGGGCACGTAATCGAAGAGCGCTTTGCCGTTATCGTAAGCCGTTACGAGCTGGGTGAAATTGTCTCGGCCGAACTCTGTGATGCGAATCCTGAAAAATTAGATGAATAATTGAGGTTTTGGTTACCAGTTTTACGTCCCCTGAAACACTGTAAGGTCATTTAAGAGACGGGCTACTTCGACACTGCCTGTCAGGGCCAACCCGGATTGAGAGGGACAAAAATCCCAGCAGAAAAATAACCAGATCGTCCGCGATCTGGGATCGATCTAGGGTCTCCGCGCATGCAAGGCGAAGAACCTAACCATTACACCACAGCGCGGGTAATTTAGTGTACTGGGAGCTCGAAGTGAAATGAATAATCAGAGATAAGCTAATGTATACCCCATCCCCATAATAGATAATGAAATAAATACATCTATAAAGAAAATAAATAGGCCCCATTGTAAATAAATTGACAAATAAACTAAACAAAAACAAACAAATAAACAAAAGTGAAAAGAAAAGAAAGAAAAGTCATCTTTGTTTATCCCCGTGGGGAAATTCTTTTTGCAATGGTGTGCTAACACATTCATAATCACACAAGCGATAATACATACATGTAATGATAAGTATGGACATAGATAACGTCGTCATTCATACAAACTATGCATATATAGACACACCATTGGCGGTCGCCACGGTGCAGTGCCCAAGAACAGAATAATAGTAATACAATATTACAATCATAGTAAACACTACTCATAGCAGAACTATTGGGATACAATTTTCTGCAATATGAATAGATACATGTATTACTACCCCCAGCAAACTTCATAACATTGAGCAATTAATATGCTAATTCGCAACATATATTTTCTTTTACATGCTCTGAAATTCAACACACTGACAATATCTATCGCTGTTCATAGCCAGGTACCCATTGATACCTGAGTATGGTGAAGAAAATTCGTGCAAAGTGCCTTGCCCAAGGACACAACGTCGGGCCCAGTTGGGATTCGAACTCGCAACCTCACGATTACGAGTACGGCAGCCTAACCACTAGGCCCCAACATAGATAGACGAAACTGGAACCCAGCACATGTATCAAGATACGGGACTAAAAAAAATGATAGGAAAGAAAAAAGAGAAAAAGAATTTATACATATACATTGTATACCTTACCTGCCTTGCAGTTGTTCCTTTAAAAGCATAAAGATGACATCTCTTACAGTGTTGTCTTGGGTCTCGGCCAATGTGGAAATCTTACTTTCTATACTCATGGAGACCATGTGAATGTCGTCAGCCAACTCGCCTGAATAGGTAGATAGATAGATAGATAGAAAGATAGATAGATAGATAGATAGATGGATAGATAGATAGATGGGTGGATGGATGGATGGATGGATAGATAGATAGATAGATAGATAGATAGATAGATAGATAAACAGATAGATAGATATATGGATAGATAGATAGATAGATAGATAGATAGGTAGATAGATGGATGGATGGAAAGAAAGATAGATTGATTGATAGATAGATAGATAGATAGATAAATAGATAGATTGCTCGATCTATCGACATATCGATTGATCGATATATCGATAGATCGATAGATAGATAGATAAATAGATAGATAGATAGATGGATAAGTAGACAGATAGATAGATAGACAGATCGATAAATAGATAGATAGATAGATAGATAGATAGATAGATAGATAGATACGAGAAGAGAGATATATAGATAGATAGATAGATAGATAGATACGAGAAGAGAGATAGATAGATAGATAGATAGATAGATACGAGAAGAGAGATATATAGATAGATAGATAGATAGATAGATAGATAGATAGATAGATACGAGAAGAGAGATATATAGATAGATAGATAGATAGATAACGACTAACCAAGCGTTCTCTCATCCATCTCATCCTTGGCCTCAATAAAATTCTTCTTGACAATATACAGCTGCGCCCACAGAAGGTCAGTTCTGATGTCATAGGCTTCGTCCAACAATGTCCAGGTGTGGGTAAAGTGCTGGACAACACGAAACAGGAATGAGAAAGAAGTGACAAAAAGACCTAATGGTTAAGATTAAGACACACAGTTTTAAAACGGAATTTTTAACTTTCCTACAAGAGTTCGCCACTTGGTTGATTAATATTTTTTTTTAGCATTTAATGAAAACTACCTGCCAAAACTTTCAGATTGTGGTTGTCTCTGTTAGTTTTTACAAAATGTTGGATTTTTTTTGTGTTCAAAATTTGGTGGTCCACTGTGCCCCACTTCTCTATATATAATAT
Source organism: Phyllaplysia taylori (assembly GCA_032273245.1). Taxonomy (NCBI): domain Eukaryota; kingdom Metazoa; phylum Mollusca; class Gastropoda; order Aplysiida; family Aplysiidae; genus Phyllaplysia; species Phyllaplysia taylori. The sequence continues at coordinate 3,680 of JAUKPP010269781.1, read as the reverse complement.
GAAGAAAAAGGGAAAGAAAATAAAGGTTGGCTACTTGAGACGAAAACTTTTATTATGTATGGGTAGACCTACTAGTTCACAAACGTAAAGCATAGTAGTAGGCCTATACTACATGTGTTTTTGTAAGGGAGGTTTGTCTAAATTGCACCGCCTACTAATGTGGATTACGCCGATTCCCAACCACGTATAACATCCTTATGCATCGAAGCTGTACCATCAGAGATATTGAGTGTCTACTATCTTAAATCATGGTATTGTTCCAATGGTGGAAGGGGTTAGGTCGGGATGGGGCTTCCGAATGATACCGAATGTGAGTTTGAATTAACACTGGAAAATTACAACAGTCTCTAGTATTGTTTCAAGACTAATATTGTTGATAGAAAATTACCATGATTATGTTATGACCACTGTCAACTAAGAGAGGCTTACGCAGTAATTAATGCATCATAGACAGAACACAGATGAAGAGACCTGGGCAGCTGTCCCCCGGATTGTAAAAACCTTTTTGCCCCCCCCCCCCCCTCTCGCCCCAAGAAAACAGCTGACGCCACTATGATATGTATATAGAGTTATACAACAATAATTATCAACCATCCAACCGATAAACAAACTAGCTAACCTGCTAACTCATTGACCAACCAAAACTAAATGGCCACTTAAGTAAATGACAGATGTACCGACAGACCGACTGGCTGCCCACCCGCCCGCCCGCCCGACAGACCGACCGACGACCGACCGAACGACCGACCGACCGACCGACCGACCAACCGACCGACCGACCGACCGACCGACCGACCGACCGACCGACTGACCGACCGACCGACCGACCGACCGACCGACCGACCGACCATCCGACCGACCGACCGACCGACCGACCGACCGACCGACCGACCGACCGACCGACCGACCGATAGAACTACGGAACACCCAATCAACTACCCACCAACCAACCACAAAAAATGAAGTAAACAATCAATCAATCAACGAACCAACTAGCCAGCCAACTAATGAACAAACATTGTTTTACTTGCTAATTGAATTGATGACACAACAGCTGCCTCACCTTGCTGATTTCCCCGAGCAACACATTGATGGTTTCAGTGTACAAATCCTTGACCTTGGCCAGCGAGGAGCTGAACTTCAGGTACAGCAACTTCTTCTCCTGATGGTCGGTACTGAGATACTCGTAAGCATCCAAGGCTTTCTTGTAGCGGGGCAGAATCTTCTCCACGTCCGCTGTGGTAGAAATGATTCGTAATGATAAAATAAATTCGGATGGAAGATTTAACTAAAAACAAATGTTATATTGATAATTCACGCATTTTTATGCTGCATGCTCCAATAAAGCAGGCTCTTGCCTAAAGTCTTTAGATATTATTGCTATTCCTACAAGCAAAGACATTTTGAAATAGTTAAATAAATCTGAAAACGTTCAATGCAAGTTGCTATTTCATAACTACTGAAGAGATAATTTTCATAAAAACATATAAACTGACCGAGGTGAAAAGTTAGGGAAAAACCAGCGTAACGAATACTTTTTTTTTCTTTTACCATTACGCATCAGTATTAAGTGCAACACTCTTAGAAAATCAGTGATCGGCGATGTGGTGTAATGGTTAGGCGTTTCGCCTGTCATACGTTTGACATCAGTTCGATCTCGGGTCCGTTGGCATTTGGGTTGGCCCTGACCGGCAGGGTCGAAGTAGTCCGTCTCTTAAATGACCTTATTGAAACTTATTGTGTTACACGGGACATAAAACTGGTAACCAACCCCTAGCCTACCAAACAATAATTCAGTGACATGAAAAATCCTCACCTTCTCTTATCTCTCCAGTTGCAGACTTGGACAGAGAGGCATAGGAGTAGGTGGGCTGGATGTACTTTGTGTTGCATGGGATAGTGCATTTGCATAGGGGGTCAGTCAGGGATGGGTACTTCTCTGGAAGGAAAATGACAGAGTTACGCCGTGTTTGAGTTCAGGAACTTGATAGAATATGGGCTTCAGAAACTTTTTAAGAGGTCAAGCGAAGGAAAAAGACAGAGTTATGTCGTGTTCGAATTCAGAAACTTGATAGAATATGCGCTTTAGACAATTTTTAAGAGGTCAAGACAATACGTCCCATGTAATTATGGCAGCCTAATTCTCCTCCATTGTGATAAGTAATCATTAAGCTAGGCTTTAAGCACACGTACATGTACTGTAAAAGCGTATTGCTATCTCAAGACCTTGCCATAAAGGAAATGTCCTAATGCATGTAGCTGCTGGTGTTTTTTTTGACAATGTTGAATCAGGAGGAGGAGGAGAAGGAGGAGGAGGAGGAAAAGGGAGAGGGAGGGGGGGGGGAGGAGGAAGACGAGGAGGAGGGGGGACGAGGAGGACGATGGCGACGACGACGAAGTTGAAAAAGAAAAGGAGTGCAAGAGGAGTCCGATGAAGATTTTATTTCTGAAAAAAAAATGTGCTGGGAACTTACTCTGAGCTTCATGTAAGCAATCCACATACTGTGCGAGGGTGCACACTGGAAAATCTGAAAGAGAGTAGGATGACTAGGATTATAACCCTAAATTTTTATATTCGTAGAAGCATCATCATCATTGCCTTTCTCACAATAGGCCAGGCTAAAGTAACAAGCACTGTTACCTCTTCATATCCAGCGTTGGCTTCTTCACTTTATTTTTATTAGATATCGTTCCACTTGTCTGTACACCATTAGCTGTGGCTTATCCTAATGTTTTACTACTTTTGGTACTTTACTCTCTTGGTTCAAATCCAATATTTTCTTGAATGCAGGAACGCTTCAAGCCGAGCACCGATAGTCATTCAAGACAGCCACCTTTGTAATTTTTCTTTTCTTTTTTCTTTTTTACAGAGACATCAAATTGTTAGTTACGAGTTATTTGTTTATAGATGCTTCGGCTTCATAGGCTGTTTTAGTCTTAAGGCGTCGAAGTGGCCAACCAGAAAAGCAACCTGGTTTCGAATCAAAGAGGATTTATTGGGATTTTCTCATATTTAAAAAAAAAAATATTTTCTCCGTGTTTTATGTATTTTTTCGACGACGGACGATAAAATAAGAAGACCGTCTTCTAAAAAGATCTTGAAGTGTCGCAAAGAGCTTTAAGTCCACCCTCAAACGTTCCCTAGACATGAAGAAATCTTTGCATCCTTATTGATCAACAAGTTTTACCAAAGCATAAACGTACATGTACCACACACAGACACGCGTGCGCAAACACGAAAAACCCCCCACACAAATACACAACCACACACTGTACACACATAGAGTCTCTAAGTTCATCCTTAACAAACATACCTCCAGGCATGCAGACATGTTTACATCCACACTTATTAGCAACAATTTAACCAAAACAGATACATACATGTACACACATAGACACACGCGCGCAAAGAGACACCCAAACACATACAAGAAACACATTCCAACAAACATGCACACGCATACATCCACTGTATACACATTACAAACACTAATAAGCTCATCCTCAAACATTCCGCCAGGAATTTAGAAATCTTTACATCCACACTTATGGACAGAATGTTACCCAAGACACATGCATACATGTGCCCCACACAGGCACACGCACTCTCTCTCTCTCTCTCTCTCTCTCTCTCTCTCTCTCTCTCTCTCTCTCTCTCACACACACACACACACACACAC
>JAUKPP010269770.1:0-11291 GCA_032273245.1 Phyllaplysia taylori | reverse complement strand
CACCTAATGGGAATCTAGTGTTAAACTGTGTATTCCTACGCGTTCTTAGGTGGGCGAAAACTGGGGCAACCTAGAAAACTAGATACTACACTGTACTGTACTGTTAAACTGAGTGTGGCAAACTAGAATCTAGATATATCTAGATCTAGATCTAGATCTAGACCTAGATCGAAGAGACGAATTACAATGGAAAAACAAACAGCATACTTTTAGAGAAGCTACCGGTAAATCACTGCCACGACATCACTGATGACTGATGAAATACACTGGCGATTCGTCTTACTAACATTATGGGAACAGTTGGACGACCATCATGTAAACAATAACAACGGTATTGCCAGGTGTCAAGACAGCCATACCGCTAACTGACGTGTACAAATGGCAAAAAAAGCTACCTACAAAGAGAACTATTTATGTCTTTAAAAGTAAATACATATACATTTCTTGAGCTTTAAACACAATCTGACTGAAACGTATCTCTATTTGTAATTTTTTTTCATTAAATAGTAAAAAATACCATCAAATCAACCAACTAGCAAAACAAGACAATTTCTAGCCAGAGGAACAAAAACAGCTAAATTTGGCTATAAAGTAATTAATTGACAGTACCGAATAGCCGGGCGCAGCTGTTCCTTATTCTATTTAGAGTAGCTTCCCTTCTACGAGGAAGCCTAAAAAACAAATTTTATTGTTGTCTCCCCTTGACCAGGTCAAAGTCCGACTGTGATATCTCACTCCTTACAGTTCATAGGCAATCAACAAACTGGTCGACATGGCTGCTCTAATCTACAGACAAGCGATCCCCACATTTACCCGTGAGTAAATTCACTTAAAATTATAGACTGATGTGTTTTTAAGAACTTGGAATCAATGATGATGATAGTTTTTAAGTGATTTGCCATAGAATCGGCATTGCTCTGGTTCCAACTAAACAAGAAATTTCCTTCCTCCAACTCTTCAAAACACAGTTTTTACTTTACCTCTGTGAGACCTTGCTGTCGCACTATGAACTTTGATCAGGCATGAGATATCTTATTTTGTGCTTTTGTAAAAGTGTAATGGGGAGAGAGATGGATCTTGTAAACTGAGATATCAGATTTTAGACTGGTCAAAATAGGTGTCAGAGTCAATCGTCCCATCACCACAGATGGCTTATGTCTATATTATGCCGCCCTATCTATCATCAATCATACCTCAGTTAAGTTGAACTTAAAATGAAAGTTGCACTCTTTGCTATTTTTGCATTCTCAACTATGGCATGGGGGCACTCTTCGGTTTTGGTGGTCCTGATTTGTGTTGACATCGGCGTAGACCTGGAAAGGTCAATAGGCGAAAGGTCAAAACAAAGAACCGACGGATATGCCAGACCGGACAATGGAGCCTTCTTCAGACCAACAATGCACAGTGACAAAGGAGGGGATATTTTGAGCGGGTATAGATCTGCAAAATCTTTAGCATATCTATGTATGACTGTTATGTCAGGGGGGACACCCCCCCTGAAACCCCCCGATTTTTTTCTACTTAAAAAGAAATGTATTCGCAATAATGCTCGATTTAGATCTAGAGTCTAGATTATATAAGCCTAAAAATAATTGAGTTACTATTACTGGCAAAACGCTTAAGGGATAATTTCCAGGTTATTTCCCCATCTCCAGTGTCAACATAAGTCGGGACCACCAAAACCGAAGAGTGCCACTATGGGTTTGTTAGAAAAGGGTAGCTGATGCAGTGAATGGAGGTTTCTTGCACAGATTGCTCCCATCATTTTGATAATATCCTTATCAAAATCAAATTCTGCTCGCACAGGTGTGCTGCCTGTTCAAGTTCAACTCATTATATTTCATATTATTATTAGGAAGAATATATAATGTAATCTCTTCCTCTGTGCTCTTATTTTTGCAATACATGTCCCAGTGTTTGTGCCTCAAATGGGGATCCGTCAAACCTCTTTAGAGGCTCGTAAATAGGTACAACAGATATCGTTTCTTCTGTTGGTCAAATTCATCATTTGATGTACCAAGTTGTTATGTGAGAGAAATTTAAGAAGAAAGAAAGAGGGGGAAAGCAATGGAAAGACTTCCGTGATGAGCGATTCTAACCCCTCTTCAGACCGTATAACTATGCCCCCTTAGATCCCAAAGATTTATACTGTGATTTTAAATTTTTTTTAAAAATAAGAAATTTTGGCACATCTATCCCTACCCGTCATGTTTACCACCAGAGTATAGCCTAGTAGATGTGACATGCTGAATCAATCTGGTCACTTGTTACAGAAGTCCACACAAAGCAGCATCACGCTCATTACTTCTTAGTCGGAATTTTTAGAACAATGTTGAAAGCAAAACTAATTTTAATTTGTCCATTTTGTTGCTAAAGTTTACATAAAAACATCACTTTTATTTTATTTTTGTGTCTTCTTTAATTTATGAATGAAAAAGAAACCCACCCATTTCAATAATTTGGAATAATAAAGATTTTGAGTAATATTTTGAATATGGAAAAATTTGTTTGACCTTTGGACAATGGAGTCTCTCTATAAAGTGATAAATTATATCTGCTGGAAGGTCTGCGTTATCAGATAGTTGTATATATATACAGAAGCTTTGTTTCTTGATTCTAACATAATTTGTTTTTGATGTTGGCTGTTTCAGGCTCGACGGGTGCTCGGTGTGTGGCCACATCCTCTGGCCAATTCCAGCAAGCAGCTGCTGCCCAGACCCAGACAAGTAAGTGCAAGTGGATAGCATTTATTCAGGACAAGTTTCAAGTAGTACTCTCTGCCTAACTCAAAATGCAAAGACATGCTCCTCTCGTACACACACTTTCATCAATTGATTTGAGTCTTTTTATTATTACATATTGTTGATCAGGTTCATGTAAGCACACGCTTTGTGTAAACACACAATGACGAACCCACCTGTACCTGAGCACTAAGGGTTTGGGCGAAGACTACTGTACATAATGAAAAGTTAATGAAACCACATTTTTGGGGTGTTATTTATATATTTATTTCAGTGATAGTAATAGTTTTAAAATCACGTCGTAAACTGTGAAGTTTTTAACGTTTTCATGGAAACATTTGAAAAATCATGGTGTATGTTGATTTTTACTATAACATAATTTTTTTTTCCAGAGCCAAAGACTGCTGGCCGCCCAAATGTGAGGAACATTGTCCTTGTGGAGGGAGTGAGGACTCCGTTTCTGTTGTCAGGGACGCAGTACAAGAACCTCATGCCCCATGACTTGCTCAGAACAGCCATGAAGTAAGAAAGACTAGGCTTTAATTTTTGTTTGTTTTTTGGCTTGTCTGTATTAGTATTTCAATGAAGACCTTTGTGAATCTGGGGCTCCGGTGCAGTCTGCTTCCACTAGAATTTTCTTTGGTACTCTATTTTCCAAATCTGATTTCCTGGCACTGAAAGGACCTTATAGTCTCAATGCCCATTTTGTCAACGAAAAAAAATTAGTGAAAATTTGGTCGGAAAAATCAAGGTTTTTAAGGATCTTTTTATATTGTTTGATTTATTGCTTTGATATGTCATTTAATATTTTTTAGAAAAGAATCTGTATTCTAACAATAATTTTTCTCTCTTGATGCTGTTTCTTTCAGAGGATTGGTTGATAGAACTGGTCTTCCAAGAGGTGAGTGTGTCCTTTGGAAACAAACTCATTTGCACCTCTACATTCTTGACTCTCATTTGCATTTGATAAATGTGTCGGCTATTTCAGAATTGATATTTCGTTAAAGATGAGACAGAAGTTGTTTGCACCCAGGCTATTTAGAGCCACAATTTTCAGTCTCAGTATGACATATGTTGAGTTACTGCCCTTGGCATGTAGATCTCTAGTTCAAGACCTCAAAAAGTATAAAAAATCCCATTTCAGCACTTTGACTTTTGAGAAAGCATGACTTGGAGAATTTTTTGCCCGTCAAAATTATGAAGTAAGCCTGTGATTTTTTAAATGAAAATAAGAGAGACTTAATGAGTTGTTTCTTTACAATGTTTGTGATGGTCAAACAATAAGAGTAGGCAAACATGCACCAAAATGTGACATAAATACGTTTTGCTTATAACTTACTAGTTTCAAAACCTGTAGCAAAAAATGAATTCGTGTAAAGCAATAGTTTCTGCACAGTTAATTATGTTCAATGTCTGTTATTTTCAAACTTGATTTTGAAAAATGTAGGTTTAACTTTTTTTGCCCTAGTTATATCATATATGTAATCTTGATTTGAGATTACGAGCTGAGGGTTTCTTTTTGCTGCAGATGCTGTGGACTACATTGTCATGGGCACCGTTATCATGGAGGTCAAAACCAGCAACATCGCAAGAGAGGTAAAGAAAAAAACTACATTGCTTCAGTTTATCCTTGTTTGTTGGAAGTGCCTCATTTTTTTAAAAAGCCTCTCTTAGTTAAGAAAATTTTAGCTCCTTTTTGTCTCTCTTTTGCTCTATGTATCTGAAGTGAGACATCATAGCCTGTGATGTAGAGGTTAGGCCTTCCGTCTGTCAAGCAGAGGTCGTGTATTCAAATCCTGTGTTGGATGACCATCTTTGTATTTCTGGTAAAATGTTCTGTCCCTTTCAGTCCAAGTTGACCTGTTCGGCTGCCATTAAAATGACCTGTCATTGTTACAAGGGCATAAACCAAACCAAAACCAAAGGCATTTTTAGCTCCTTTTTGTCTCTCTTTTGCTCTTTAATACTTGAAATAAGTCAGATTGTTTCTTACTACCCTGCAGCTTTTGCTTTGCATCAACTTTGGGAGCAAAACTATGAGAAGAGATTGTTTATAATAATGTCCTTGCAGCTCATGACGCACATACATATTGGCATTGGTGAACAAAAATATTTACCCGTATCCATGCACCTCAGTGAGCAGGCGATGGGGAATGTTGATTGGTAAAATGTATGTTTACTTTGCAATATTTGCGTGTTTGTAACTTTTGAGTATTCGGTTTGTTTGAGAAACGGCCTTAAATATTTGGAAATTGAAGTAGGTAACACCCATTTGTAGATAGTGTTGCATAAAACCAATGAATGATATACTTGTATTCTCTTTCAGGCCGCCCTGGGTGCAGGATTCTCTGATCGTATTCCGGCCCACACCGTGACACAAGCTTGCATCTCTGCCAACCAGGCCATCACTACAGGTAGTTGCGCTAGAAACTTTTTCTCATGAAGTATAGAATGTTCTTTTGCGTTTGTTATGTTTATGTGTATACTTAATTTTTACTCTAGCCTGAATTAAAGTGTTTCGTGTACTTTTAAAAAAAATGTTCATTCTATTTCCTAAAATGAGCTGATGTTTTTCTAAGTTTGACAGTACTTTTGTTTGTGTACATCATAATATCTGTGTACCAGAGCCTAATTATTAAATGTGTTCTCATTTTATTTGAGTTTTTTTATGTTTTCTGAAATGAACTCATGAGTATGAGTAATTAAGGTAACTTATCACATTGCTAATTGTTTTCCTATTTAAATAATTTCATTTGTTTGTTGTTAATCCAGTAGCCTTCAAGCATGCACCCTTCGGCCCAATCCCATGTTTTAGTAGCTGGAGGTCTTTAAAAGTTGGTCTCTGCTACAGTTTAGGGTGTTGTCTATAGTATAGGTGGGAGGAAGAGGCTGTCTAAGTTCCTGTAGCTTGGGACACTCAAAGAGCAGCTGTCGGACGGTTTCATCCGTGTGATAACAAAGCAAGCACATTGGAGGCTTTTCTGGGTTTATTCTGTTGAGGTGGTACTTAGTATATTCTGGGTACGGAGGCGGATAATAATTTCATTGAAATGGTACTATCACTTTTTCTGTGAGTTTTTTATCATTTAATTTGATTGTACCGGCACTGTTGTGTAAAAGCTAGCCTCTTTACCTTTCACGCAGAGGCTGGGAGTTCAATCCCTTCTTGAATGAACAGCTCTGTTCTGTCTCTCTGCTCGGATGTAATGTCTTGACAGGCTGGATCAAAGTGGCCTGTCTCTGAAATTACCTTATAGTGTAACAAATGGCGTACAATAAAAACTTCAACCATACTAAGTGGCATGATCACCAGTTCTGTGAGAAGCTAATTAATAATTTCATCCAACTTTGTTCTCCCCCAGGCATTGGCTTGATTGCTGCTGGTCAGTGCGAGGCCGTTGTCGCTGGTGGTGTTGAGTTCATGTCAGATGTGCCCATCAGGCACAGCCGCAAGATGCGCAAGATCATGCTGGCGTCTACCAAGGCCAAGACAATCCCGGCCAAACTGCAGCTGTTGAGCCAGGCACTGAGTCCGGCAGCCTGGAACCCGGAGCTGCCCGCTGTGGCCGAGTTCTCCACCAGCGAGACCATGGGACACTCAGGAGACAGACTGGCAGCCGCCTTCCAGATCTCAAGGCGTGAGCAGGTCGGAGTGTGTCCCATCGTGGCCACTTGTCTGTCTTATCCTCAACATGAAATAGGATTAGAATGTATTTACCAGCATATCGTCGCTGCAGAACTCCCAACAGCTAACTCGGAATTTGATGAAACATTTTTCTTTTTGAAATTATGATTGGCATTATGCTCTCATTCTATAAATATTTTTAAGACAGATTGACCCATCTAAAGAGCTGTAGCAGCAATGGATTCTAAACCCTTTGTCTTCAGTTTTTTCACTCTCCTTAACAAATTGCAAAACTGAGTTAGCTGTTTAAAGTTCTGCAGCGACGATATAATGTAATGCTTTTAAGCTCTGACTATCTCACAGAGGATTGGAGTTTGATCCACCTTTGACGACCATCTCCTTCTCTCTACGTGGTTGTGTTTGCTCAGCCCAGGCTGACAGGCAGAGCTAAAGTAGCCCCCTCTAAAATTACCTTACATTGTTGCAAGGGGCATACTACCAAAAGCAAATTAATGTAGCCTTATTTAGATTTAGAGCAGATTAATGAGCTGTTCATTCAAGAGTAATTTAATTTTTTATATAAGATGAAAGTTTGGGAATTTTAAAAAAATTTCTTTGCTAAATAGTAAAAAAAAATGGCAGTTCAAAACAATTTTCTTAATAACTTATTATAAAACCGAAACTGCATGCATGTGAAACAACAATGCATTACATCAGTTTTGACATTTCTGATTATGTGACTACCATCTGTCATTATTATAAACTTAAATTTTGCACAAAAAGTTAAGTGCTAGTAAGTATTGATTTGATTATTAAGAACCACTGTTCTTAATTAGGTGCATCTGTTTTGGGGATCTCTTTCATTTAAAAAATATGTTTGGAAACATCTAGCAAAGATCTTGTCATAGTGGTATTCCAATTGACCAGTACTTTATACTATTTATCATCAGACCCTTTTTTCCCCTTTTTCTCTGTTTTTGCTGATGTAGGATGAATTTGCTGTGCGTTCACACACCCTTGCCAAGCAGGCCACAGAGAAGAACTTGCTGAGTGACAGACTGGACTACAAAGTCCCAGGTACGATGAACGTTGAGCTTATAAACTATTTATTAAGTTAGTGAGGTTCCTAGTTCAGAATGAGTTGATGTCGTCAGGGGGGTGAAAAAAAACCCATTCATCTGAGGTTCAATTTCATTGTTGCACAAATGAAAAGCAGAAAAGGACCAAGTACTTGAGAAAACAATCAACTTGAACTGAATATCAAACCAAGTGAGTTTAACAGAAGCAGCACCAAAGTCACAGAAAATGTGACCTTACAATGAAAGTGAAATGATTTTTGCTATATCATCTAAATTTGTTGTAAGTAGAACGGGTCAGCCTTTCAATCCTTGTATATGACAAGTAACAAATCAATATTGGTTTGGATTCATTAAACATTATGGGTTGCACCTCCTTTTTGTACAGGCATTCATGTTTTCCATACTTTTAACTTGATGTCCATAGGTTTACTTGTGATGTGTAGAAATTTGTAGTTTTGTCTGTGTATGCTGTGTTGAGGAGTGTGTGTGTAATGTGTAGCTTTGTCTGTCTGTGCTCTGAACAGGAGTGGCCAAGCCAGTGACCACCGACAACGGCATCCGTCCATCCTCCATGGAACAGATGGGCAAACTGAAACCAGCCTTCATAAAGCCTTACGGAACAGTGACAGCCGCCAACGCCTCTTTTCTGGTCAGTTTGTTGCTTTGCTCTATCCCTTACCAACACACTGTTACCCTGGTCATGGTTTTGTTCGATAAAGGTTTTTGGTACAAAATTTATGCATTGTTGTACTGGCTTATGCACGCAGCTGAAAATCAGTATTGCAATTGAAGAAAAGGGTTTATGTCTCAACAACTGGATTCATTATCCTTGATTAGAATCAATGTCCATTAAATTTTTAAGCTTTTGGATGTGCTTTGCATTGCAAGTTAACATACAGTGTGGGTTTCATGGATGCCCTATTGTGGTGTGCTCCTTTTAGTACAACATTGGCACTTGTGGCCAAGTGGTAAAGCACCTGTTTACAAGTGCAGAGGTCCTAGGTTCAAATCTTGCAAGGTTCCCCAGGATGTTTTTAGGAGTTTTCAACCTGTGTCTGTGGTGTAATGGTTAGGCGCTTCGCCTATCACGCAGAGGACATGAGTTCAACCGGGTTGGCCGTTAAATGACCTTACAGTGTTACAAGGGACGTTAAGCCAAAAAAAAAAGGAAAAAAAAATATTAAAAAATAGGTTTCCATGGTTCTGAATCTCATCTTTTCGAAGGTGGACATAAAATCAGAGGTCCCCACCTCTTAAATGACCTTATGGTGTTGCAAGGGACATTAAACCAAAATGAAACACTAATAGCAAAACAGAAGAGGTAAGGAGGACACCTGAGAGGAGTGCTTTCAGTAGTTATTGAAAACCCCGACTGACGTGACATTTACAACTTTATCTTTCAGACTGACGGTGCCTCTGCCTGCCTCATCATGTCGGAGGAGAAAGCTCTGGCCATGGGCTTCAAGCCTAAAGCTTACCTCAGAGACTTCCTCTATGTGGCCCAGGACCCCAAGGACCAGTTGCTGCTTGGGTGAGTCGCGCTGCTGAGGTTGCTTGCTTCTCTTTCTTCACTCTATTAGTTTTTACATCATGGGCAACGCTTTGCGATCATTTTAGAAACAGGATTTCCAATCTGTAATACGGCATTCATCTGTTTGATGAAATGGAGTTTGGAGCCTTTAAGCGCCCCAGGTAGGCCAGAGTGTTTTTTTCTCAGATTTGAACTATGGTGGTTTTGCACTGAAGCATATAAGCTTCACTTAACCCCTAGTTACTTCTGATGTCTTTGACTTTGGCTAAGACTTATACCACACTGAACAGGGGTTTCTGTTCTAAGCTCTCAGATTTGCACACTATAGCAGCACTCTAAGTTACCATTCATTAAATTAAAAGTTGTTTTTCTCATTCAAAATCATAATTTTTTGTATGATAGAAGATATAATCAAAAGGTTGTATGCATGTTAGGCTCGGTGTGCAGTTGAAAGTTAATTCCCCTGGACTCTTGTGAATAATATTTCTGTGTTTGTCTTGTCTTGACAGTCCAGCCTATGCCACTCCACGAGTCTTGAAGAAGGCAGGTCTTACCTTGAAGGACATTGATGTCTTCGAGTACCATGAGGCTTTTTCTGTAAGTGACAGGTTTATCGTCTCTCTTGGATGCATTAAATGAGCCCGGAGATTGCCTTAGTGGCGATATTTTTCAGTTCATGTTTCATCTTCCTGATCTGAATTTCTTATTTTGTTCACAGTGAAAGGGGCACCACTGTGACAGTTATGGATTCAATAACTAGCAATGGGTTATCCCCCTTAAATTACTTCAGTTCGTTTCAATAGCTAAACAATGTAATTTTTTATGGATCCTGTTATTTGCAAGACATCCACGGTGATATCAAGATGCTTCACGGTATTTTCTCCTTTCATTGTCACACAGGGTTGGTTAGTTTTTTTCCAAAGTAATTTTAGTCCAAGGACCCACTATCATTCAAAACACTTTCATAGTTAAGACTTGTGTGGCAAATACTAGTGTGTATAATTAACTGTATATTAACCCTCTCATGAAATCTCGGACTATATATTATTGTTCTCATATATAGGTTTGTGCTGTTTAATAGTAATGCCTTATCGAAAGCCATCTCTATTTGGTGCATTTGCGGACTTGACTGTGCTGCAAGATCAGATTATTTGGTGAAAATGATAGGGTTCTTTTTTTATACTTTTGTGTTGCTAAATGTGATATTAATTATTTTACTATTATAATCCTCTAGGGCCAGATCTTGGCAAACCTGAAGGCCCTTGACTCTGACTTCTTCGCCAACAAGTACATGGGACTCTCTACCAAGGTGAGGTTTTCAACCATGAGATAATGCATCACTGTTTTAAACATTGGAATGAGCATTAGACTATTAAACGAAAGTCAGAAATTTGTGCAATGTTTTTGGCGTGATAAATGTGGCTATCAGAGAGAGAGAAGAGTTGTAATCTGAAATTTTGCCTCATATTCTATGAAGATTGTTGACCTAGAAGTAATTTGAAATTGAACTTAGCCGAAATTTTTAATCTAGGACTTTGTGTTTGAAGAGTGCTATTCATACAAAACTGTGATGTGATAATTTAGCCAAAAACACTTCCAATTCAAAGACACTTTTCCAGGCTATATAGGCTTAACTGTTTCCAGTCATCCTTTGGCCAGATTCTTTAAATAGCTTTTCTTATGAATCATAATGTGGAACGGCGTTCTTTTTTTCACCTCTGGTATATTGAGTTGGGTCAAGAAAATGCTGTGAAAAATTCAAATAACTTTTTAACACATGCACTCAGAACATAGAAAATAATCAAATAGATTCACCAAATTCACAAACCATTTCCATCTTTCTATCCACCAGCCTGGCGCCCCACCCATGGACAAGTTTAACCTGTGGGGAGGTTCTCTCTCTCTGGGTCATCCTTTCGGAGCCACTGGCGTGCGACTTTTGACTATGGCCGCCAACAGACTGCACCATGAGGGTGGTCAGTTCGGCCTCATCGCTGCTTGTGCTGCCGGTGGACATGTGAGTACACTAGTAGTTTTCGCCAAATTTTTTTTATTCTTTGTGATTGTTGTAGTCGAATGTTTCTCTCCTTTCGGCTCATAGACTCATGGTAGCCCTCACTGAGTCATTTCTGGATGTCAAAACATATCTTTCTTTGGCTGCCTGCATTTGAAGTTACTTTTATTTTAAATAAATTCTTATTATTTAGTGAACATTTTAAGAGGCAGCTTAACAGAAACAATATTTCCAGTGATGTTGGAGGATGTTGAAGATCTTCTATTTTTGGTTTGTTTATTTTTACTCGAGTTGTTTGGGG
>JAUKPP010269759.1:0-11291 GCA_032273245.1 Phyllaplysia taylori | reverse complement strand
CATAAATGACATTTCTCAAAATAGAGGGGGTAGGTGACCTTGACCTCTTTTTTCATACTTCGCAGTGCCCTCGTGCTCAAAAACTTTTCATATTTAGATTCCTCAGACTCTAAGCTAAATTTTGACATATCATACATGTACTTTTAAGTAAATTGAAAATTCATGAAAAATGGGCTTTTCAAGTCGACCGACAGAGACTCAATCTGTTTTCCGCCAGGCGCTAAAGCACTAACATACGGACAAGATCGTTTGCTGTCTATAGCCGGGTATTATGAACCTCTGGGACCTTATACAATACTCTTCTATGCCTTGATAATATGTTGCAGCCAGATTAAACTGCATTTTGTCTACAAAAACGATATCACAAGAAAAACACAAGAAAGACAAAAACGTCTTCTAACTCCTTTTACGTCGCCATCACAGTGTGGGAATTTGTTTCTTCAGTCAAGGTCTTATGGCACTATCAACACTATAAGGTCATCTCAGCAGCAGGAATTAGATTAGGACAATAGTGGCTTTGGTAGTCCAGAGGTTGATTAGGCTGCCGGACTTGTAATCATTAGGTTGCAGATTCGACTCCCAGCTCAGGCCCGACTTTGTGTCTTTTAGAAAAGCGCCCTACACAAATTTTCCTCACTTCACTCAAGTGTAAATATGTACCCAGATATAGACAGTGAGAGATCTTGTCAGTATGTTAGTGTCTGAGCACTTGTAAAATGGCAGCTTGCACTGTATGCTTCCAAGGAAGTTAAGAAAATTAGTGAATGACCTTGGGTCTGCTGGCGTAATAATAGATTGTGCAAGGGCCAGCTTGAGATATACGCTATATAAATGCAATCCATTAATAGTCACTCAAAGAAAGAAATAGTAACAGCCCTCTAGCCACCCACACAAGAAAGTGATAGGCAGACAAAAATAATGTTCTTGAACAAAACAGTTATGAATGGATAGGATAAGCAACATCAGAGGTACACACTTGAACTTAGAGATCTCCCATCCCTGACAGACTCAACTGATTAAAACTCTGATGCCAAAGAGCCTATGGGTAGTTTACTCACGAGCTGAGAGGAAATAGATGGGTTCCCCTGAGTCAGACGACACACCCAGGTTCTCAACAATACCATTGTACTGAGTCTCCACCTCCCTGTTGCTGCGCGTTGTCGCACTCCAACGCTCAGGGCCTGCGGAGAGAGAAAAAATTGTCATATTCGAGTGATGTTGTTAGATTGGCTTTTACTTCTCATGAAACGCTGTCAGGTCATTTAAGAGACAGGCTACTTCAGCCCTGCCTGTCAGGGCCAACCCAGGCTGAGAAGGACACTGCTTTGGTTTGGTTTAGTTACCAGTTTTACATCCCCTGAAACACTGTAAGGTCATTTAAGAGACCGGCTACTTCGACCCTGCCTGTCAGGGCCAACCCAGGCTGAGAGGGAAAAAATCCCAGCAGAAAAAAACCCAGATCGTCCACGATCGGGGATCGAACCCGGGTCTTCCGCATGCAAGGCGAAGAGCCTAACCATTACACCACAGCGCCGATCAAGGACATTGCATCCCAGCTGACAGAGATACTTGCGAGACCAAATTTGCCCATCCAGTCACTAGGCGCATATATGCTTAGTTAGTTCAAGGTTAGTTGTTTATAGAGGCGCCAGCACCTTTGGCTGTTTTGGCCGTCGCATATAAGCACCTAGCTCAAAAGTCTCTGATTGCCTCACAGCTGGCTGTCTTTGTCCTTCTGGCTGTGTAACTACAAAGCGTTACCATAGTAGTCAAATTTCAAATTGTGCTCTGTGAGGTTCTTTTCTTTTTAGTGAAACATGAATTATTGCAGATAGAAACAATTCGTCGTCATGTTTAGCTACCTACAGTTTCCAAATCAAAATAATCAAGTGAGTTCCAAAACCATTCCCTTCAAAGCGGTACCAAGCAATTCAGCTTGTCTATTTTAAAACTACCACAAAAACGTCAAATCAGAATCAAGAGTATATCGGCAAAATCCCTGGCTGAAGAAAATTTCAGGCCAAGGTCTCGATCATACCAGCGCTACTCATAAAATAATGAAAACATTGTGAGAACTCAATTTTCATGAGAACAGGAGATTGTTATGAGATTTGTCAAGCTCACTATAAAATCATGACAGTTGGCAATTCTGCTAAACTCTGGCACTCTTGCATCTGCGCTGTGGTGTGATGGTTAGGCTCTTCACCTATCTTGCATAGGACCCGAGTTCGACAATCTGTGTTGTTTTTTCTGCTGAGATTTTTGCCCGCTCAGGCTGGGTTGGCCCTGACAGGCAGGGTCGAAGTAGCGTGTCTTTTAGACTTACAATGTTGCAAGGTAACCAAACCAAAACCAAAAGAGTGTGATTATTTTGTCACAATTTAATCTTACCTGTGCCAAAGTTGGTTGTGATGTTGGCCGGGTAGTAGCCGGTGGCAGAGGCACACTCGGACGAGTGGCCGTAGCAGAAACATGAGATACAGCCAAACGGATCCTCCTGGCTCAGGCCAAAGAAGCCGGGCTTGCACCTGGAGAAAGTGGAGACAGAAACACAGTTGTACTCTTTGAGGGTTTTGTCTTATGGAGGTTTCATAAAAATAATAATAATAATAATAATAATGACTGTATTTATATAGCGCATATCCCCGCTGGAAAGCAGGCTCTATGCGCTTTACAATCAATTATTACCCCAGCAGACCAAGTCATTCAGAAACCTTCTCAACTTACTGGGAAGCATACAGTGTAAGCTGCCATTTTACAGGCATTAAAGCACTAACATAGAGACAAGATCGTTCGCTGTCTATAGCCGGGTACCCATTTACACCTGGGTGAAGCGAGGAAAATTAGTGTAAAATGCCTTTCCCAAGGACACAACGTCAGGCTCGAGCTGGGATTCGAACCCACAACCTTCCGATTACGAGTCCGGCAGCCTAACCACTAGACCACCGACGTCATGGCACTGTCCAAACTTTAACATGTTGTAGTCGCTATGCACAGTTATGTGCTAGGCCTGAGAAGTCTGATTATGTCATGGCTGACTGTATGTGACCAATGGGGTTCTTTGTCCATATAGCTATGTGACTATAAATTTTACAGTCATATGAAGGCCTAGAAGTATATAAGGATAATCATAAAAATTCAAATAGCTGTAAA
Source organism: Phyllaplysia taylori (assembly GCA_032273245.1). Taxonomy (NCBI): domain Eukaryota; kingdom Metazoa; phylum Mollusca; class Gastropoda; order Aplysiida; family Aplysiidae; genus Phyllaplysia; species Phyllaplysia taylori. The sequence continues at coordinate 8,138 of JAUKPP010269759.1, read as the reverse complement.
AAAGGAGCAGATTATATTTTTACAGTACTATAAACACTAACGGGTCATTATTTATGGCGTCAGTATGGTTGTCAATGAATGACATGTTTACGTTTTCGACTTATCATACATGTGTATATGAATGTATTGTTTAATTTATTTTGATGTATGCATGAACATGTACAAGCCATTGTATCTGAATTTCCGGATTAATAAAGTCTTAATAAAGTCTACATGTTTATTATAGTGACAGAAAAAAAATTAGAACCAAAGTAACACTTAGAAAGAAGTAGAAGGAGCAGACAACACCAGCGTACCCACAAACCACTTGCTAAAACACTCAAAAATGTTTATTTTTATAGTAGTAAAAGTACTAACAGAGAGTGAGACAAAACATGTATGGTGAAGTGTACAAACAGGCAAACTAAAACATATTTTAATCCAAAACAAAAATCTTGGGTTGAGATTGTATTTGATCGTTATACAAAACACATTTTAACCTTGTAGATTCTCCTGTAACACAGAAGCCATCGCCCACTTGTCTCTCGAGCCATCAATATCTACAAAACAAATCTTACTTAAGAGAGAAAAAATTGTAGAGAAAGAGTTTACTCTGGTGTCAGGTCACCATACGGTACACCGCACTAGTGATTTCACTAAGACACGAATAAATCAACTGGTAAAATTTAACCCTACGCCAACCCCCGCGGAACTCACTTATCACACTGGCGTCCATCGACGTTTTCCTTACACTGACACAGCCCGGTCTGCGAGTCACAGCGAGGCTCGTTGTTCAAGCTACCTGCTGCCACACACGCACATGGTCTGGGGAGGGAGGGAAGGGGAAGGGAGGGGGAAGGGAGTGGAAGGGAGGGAAGGGAGGGGAAGGGAGGGGAGGGGAGGGGAAGGGAGGGGAAGGGAGGGGAAGGGAATCAAGGGAGTGGAAGGGAGGGGAAGGGAAGGAAGGGAGGGGAAGGGAGTGGAAGGGATGGGAAGGGAAGGGATGGGAAGGGAAGGGATGGGAAGGGAGGGGAAGAGATGGGAAGAGATGGGAAGGGAGGGGAAGGGAGGAGAGGGAAAAGACAAATAGTAAAGCAATGAATGGTAAATCATTTTTTTTTTAATTCTCTAAACACATCAGTCTGTTCCAACCACAAAACAGACAGAGATTAATTCCAAAATCCTCTTACATACAGGGATGTACATGGGCACTCCAATAAAAACTGAAAATGTAAGGTGGGCAGTATTGAAACTGCTAGAGATGGTTATTGGGAGCATGCTGCTCCTCCTTACTTTTTAAAAAAAATTTACTTTACAATAAGAGTAAGATTTACAATTCCGAAATATGGTACCAATGTCCACTTTCCTTAACCATGATGAATGAGCCATGTGAATAAAATATTATTTTGAAACATATTGTAAGTCTGTATTTCCTGTCGTCACCAGCCGGCTCTTCAGCATTAAACTTACAGCGATTTAGTAGAAATCTCTGGATATGTTTGCACCCAGAGATGAAATTAATCCTGAACTAATGAGATAATTCTTGAGGATGCCCATCCCTCATCTACAAAAATATTTTCCTTGGTGATCACTTCTAAGATAATGGGGGGAAAAACTGATTTGGCCTGACTCTATGTTACAAGAAAAAACATGAAAATATTAAATTTTAGCAAAACAGCCCGGCACTTTTGAAGAGATATAATACCAAATTATGCACTATGATGTGGGGAATTACGTAATGGGCTAACCGCATAATGGCCTAATTGATCAGTAACATCTTTCTTATCCAATATCTGAAAGTCAAAACGCTTACCTGCAGCCATACTCTCCAAAGTCGTAAAAGTCTGGCAAACAGCGGTCACATCGCTGTCCCCCAACACCAGGCTTGCAAGGACACTGTCCATTCTCATCACACTGAAGCGACTGGGAGCCTGCAGCAGGAAGCAACAACAATATAAACCTCCATGGAAACCCTACGGTTTCACAGAAAATCTCAAAAGTTCAGCGCCAGGTAATAGAAATGTGTTGCGACATCATGAATTTATGCTCTTGTTCATTTATGAGCATGGAGTTCTTGGTATCACATTAAACATTGTACATTTCTCTTGCTGTCTGTGAAAAAATCATTGACTTGTCTTGAAAAGAGGTCAAGCTATTTGTGGCTTTAATCAAGTTGAAGACACCAATTGTCAACAAGAAAACTAGTGGAAAAAATGGCAGTCAATATTGCTGGCTTTTCAAAACTGAAACTGTTTTTTGGTTGTTTTTATTTGAAAAATGTTCTTGGTTTGGTTACCAGTTTTACGTCCCCTGCAACACTGTAAGGTCATTTAAGAGACCGGCTACTTCGACCCTGCCTGTCAGGGCCAACCCGGACTGAGAGGGAAAAAATCCCAGCAGAAAAAAACCCAAATCGTCTGCAATCGGGGATCGATCCAAGGTCTTCCTGCTTACAAGGCGAAGAGCGTAACCATTACACCACAGCACCGGTAAAATGTAATTGAATACAGTAATGGTACAAAAAGTGTAGAGCCCAGCTCAAATGTATTGATGGCTCACCGACAGCGTTACATCCGCAGCCAAGACACTGGTTGTCGCGCCGGAAGTGCTCCCGTTTACACAGCTCGCAGTTGACACCGTCTGTGTTGTCGCGACAGTCCGTGCAACGACCTCCGTGGCCCGTCTGGCGGTAGAGGTCAGGGTCAAACTCACAGCGGTCAGACAGACCATTGCAGTTACAGGCTGAGGAACACATAAACACACAAGTAAGACATCTAGCATTTCAGGGGGCTAAACACTTTTATCATAGCTTTTAACTTAAATAAGGAATTTTATGGCCATATGGAACATTTGCTTCTTAGAGCATCTCTAAGGCTGGGCAATGGCTTTTCAATGGGTAGAGACAATACAGAGACTTACGGAGATCAAAAACCTCCACACCTTGACAATCACCATTTAATTATTCACAAACATCTCTGTCAGTCAACTGTTGACTTACTGTTTTACGCTCTTCTTTTTTGCTTGATGTTCCTTTGCAGTAAAAGATATGAAGATAAAACAAGAAAGTCTACATCTATCATGAGAACAGCAAACCTAGAAAGAAGTGAAAAATCAACAACAAACAAGCAAAAGATAAAAATACAGTAAAACTGTAGCTAGAGTCGACAGCAGTTACTTTTATCCCCTCCAGTCAACAGCTAGATGGCTACCACACTATCTAATCAGATAAGACCTGTATAGGAGAAGATTCTTTTTTTTTCTTTGATCAAATACAGGAATGAACCAATGAACCCCACCTATCCCCAAACACACTCTGCAAAAGTTATAAGAATATATAAGTTCTCAAACGTAACTTGCTTCGTATCTCACCCTGCTGCTATAATACTACCAGTAACATTTCTCGCTTAACTTTTACAAGATCATTGACACTACAAGTAAGGTCTTTTCAATGACTGGGAGTCAGCTAGTAACACTCAATAAGTGGCACAGCACACCTAGAGCTCACACCAACCACCCACTCTTCTAGACTAAGTACCAGTCCAGGATCATGAAGCTGGCATAACTGACATCTTCTCAAAACATTACAAATTGAGTCTACATAAGAAAGTGACCCCAAACACCAAACTCAACTTTATCTACGGCAAAACTAGACCATATTCCAAACTTTTCATAAAATCTTGAACAGCATGCAAGAACAAGCAAGAGGCAAACATATAGAAATGGAAAGAGACAACATATGAAAGGCTATTCAGATAATGGCTACCTTCAGCTTGGCACGGCAGGGAAAAAAACTCAGTAGGGTAAAAACACTCAGTATTTTTTATTGTCAAAGAACCAATTGATATTTATTGCGAAACAATTATGATTTTCAAGACAAAACTTACTGTACTTATCTTACCATTTTAAGAGTGGACAGACATAAGTGATCTGTTCATGCACTGTCTTTCATGCACAAAAACAAAAAGGTATATAAATTTTAATTTAGAATTAGACTAACGACAAGATAGCAAAACTCCACTCTCCAGAATAAAAAGTAACGTTTTGTTTCTCGATATATTTTTTTTTAAAATATGGGAATAAAAAGTAACGTTTTGTTTCTCGATATATAAAAAAAAAATGGGAACGAAACATTCGGATAAAAAACGTATGTGGCAAATTTAAATTTAAGATGAAAAGAAAAAAACTGGAGCCATTGTCCGATGACTTACCTGAGCCATCGGTCTGCATGTAAAGTAGTAGGAGGCATAATGTGAACAAAATGACCATTTTACCAAAGCAAATAGAGAGAAAAAATGTGAGGTGATATAAAGAAGTCCTGAATCCCATTTCGTGGTTTTTACTGCATCCAGTAGTTATCAAACTGTCAATACTATCAATATATCCTCATGATGCTTCCAATATGACCTAACTGATTTTTTTCACTTCTTATTTGGCTCGACTCTGTCGGTATAAACATTTTTGTTTACTCGGGGTAAATATGTGTAAGTCCTTTCTCCCTGGGCGTGTGAGTGAGTGCTCATGAATGTACATGTCAAATGTATTAACGTTTTCTACCATTGTATCGACCAAATCAAATTTCTCCATGGGAGACGAATAAACATTGTCATTGTCATTGTCTATGTTACAAGAAAAAACATTATGGAAATATTTAATTTTAGCAAAACGGCCCGGCACTTTTGAAGAAATGTAATACCAAATTATGCACTATGATGTGGGGAAGTACGTAATGGGCTAATTGCATAATGGCCTAATTCTGACTTAGGCCATTTTGGAAGCATCATGACGATATAAACCTGTGCAAAAACCCAATTCCCCCTTCTCCCAACCACCCACACTGCCTGTGATATTACTTCCCCACCAGTTTCAATACCATAGACTGTCTGCAGAGTTAAAAGAAAAATCTCTTCTTTCGTCTCAAGCTTTGTCCGAGCAGTTTGGTGACATAAAATAAAATTAAAATGCATAAATCAGATATACAGAGACAAAGGAGACTTTGCCCCTCCCATTCTTAAAGTCCCAATTAAATATCGATAACCAATATGTTGTCCCAAAGTCTGCATGTTATGTATCCAAGAAAATACTGGTCTGCCATAAATTTCAAACATGGATGAAACGAGGTTAGCTAGATTGCCCAAGATAAAAGGTGGAATTACCGTAGCCATGGTCTATACCCTTGATGATTATGAAAAAACGTTTCAGTTGTTTAAGCTAAGATGCTACCATGACTTGTACGTGACAAAATCATATTCCCCTTCCTCCACCCCCCGCCCAGAAACAAAGAGAGCTAAAAAAAATATTTAAAAAATACAAACTCGGGTCACTAAATGTAAGAGGTTCCCACTTCCAGAGCAAGAATAATAGAAGTAGTGACTCCTTCAAAGAGATGTATGAAGTATTGTCACTTCTAAGGTGCCCAGTGTGAGCCGTAAGCAAAGCCACCAATCACCCAAATAAAAGTTTTAATCTGCAAGTGAGCGGGAAGCAGTCAGATGTGTTAGCCTAACAGCCCAAAATGGCAGAGAACTTGAATTTTCAACTAAGGCGGAGGGGGAAGGGGAAATGGGGAAAGAGTAAAGCGGTGGAGTGCGTTAAAAATTTGCTGGTAAGCATCATTAAGAGGGAGAGCTAAGCAACCGTATGTGTTGCGACTCTATGAACTCAGGCACTTGTCAAAACGAGGGCACCAATTGTCCGTTTTGCCAGGTAATTGTGACCAGGCATATTTTCTGTTCCCCAATATCTTCTACATTGATGTAAAAACACACTTCATGGTTAATTATACTCAAGAGCATTGTTGAAAAGAAAAATAATACAATTTTGAAATCCATGCATCTTTCACAGTTCACCAAAACTTCCCTTCTAAAAGTGAGTGACTCAAGGCTTTGTAAGAACGGTGAATGTCTGTTAAATTTAAATCCATAATTCCATCACTGACAGTGCCATAACAGAAATACACAAGGTTTGTGATAATACTGAAAATCATTACTCAATATCTCCAAAAACTGACAAGCGCCTGATTTCACCACGTCACAACACATAAAACTTGCTGGGGTGCTATAAGACGGTGCATAATCTGGTCTTACGTTGACACTCATGTGCGTTGCGCTCAGTGGCTCGGCCCCACGGCTGGTCGTTGTAGAAGGGCTGACACTGGTTACAGTCCGGCCCGGTGGTGAAGTGCTCACACACACACTCCAGCCTGTCCGACAGGTCCTGACCTCGAACTGGGCGGCATTCGCGGGCGTGGCCGTTACACTTACACCTGAGACACAAACGTACAGAATATAATGTCAATGACGTCTTTATACTTGTTTTGTGGAGGTTTTACACAGCACCATTAACAGTATAAAGTCATCCACACGCAGGAATTTGATAAGTTATTAACAATGTTTGCATGTTTGGTTATAGTAAAGTTATTTAGACTCAGGAAGATGATAAGTTATTAACAATATTTGCTTGTTCGTTAAAAGTTTTACACACTATTTAAACTGTAAGGTAATATCAGTGCAGGAAACGGATTAGGACAATGATGCAATGAAATAGGAGCAAATCACACAAGAGCCTGCCAACCAAGTTTGGTTTGATTTTGGTTCAACGCCCCATGCAACACTGTAAGGTCATTTACAAGCCAGAACCTCCGAATTTTACGTCCATCTCCAACAGGACGGGGTGGGAGCCATAAAAACTCCGAAAAAAATTAGGGTGAACGTCCCCAGATTCGAATCCGGGACCTCCTCGTCTGTAGGTGGGTGAACTACCGCTCAGCCATCGGCATCCCTACAAAGTTATTCAGACCCAGGATGTTTTTCTTCTTTTACTATCAACTGTCTCCAAATTTTTGCGACACGAATGTAAGGCATTGTGCTTGTCAACATGTGACTTTGTTGAGTCGCATCCTCGCATTGTATCAAACTTGGAAATAATACAAAGAAGTTTTGTTCTTTGTCTGGTTGCCAATTCACAGCACTATTGACACTTTAAGGTCATTTCAGCACCAGGAGCATCACATACAAAAGTTGAAGGACCAGACCACACCAGAGCACCCGTCAAGGACCCCCGCACAAAAAAGAACTAGACCTCCGCACAAAAAAGAACTAGACCCCCGCACAAAGAAGAACTAGACCCCCGCACAAAAAAAAACTAGACCCCCGCACAAAAGAGAACTAGACCCCCGCACAAAGAAGAACTAGACCTCCGCACAAAGAAGAACTAGACCCCCACACAAAGAAGAACTAGACCCCCGCACAAAAAAGAACTAGACCCCCGCACAAAAAAGAACTAGACCCCCGCACAAAAAAGAACTAAGGTGACAAATGTCAAGCAAGCCTCACCTGGCGCCAACAGCCAGATCAGAGATGGCATAGAAGTATGACCTCAGCACCTGGGGGTCGCCAAACACCTCGTCTCCAAAAGTGTTCATGCGGGTCAGCACAATCTTGATGTCAGTGGCCGTCACCCATTCCTGCGACACAAAATAAAGACAAAAGGGTTGAGATATTTTGTTTGTTTTGATGAGCTCCTTATGACACTGGTTACAACGTAGAGTCATTTCAGCACCAAGAAAAAATTACGCAAAAAGTAACACTTTGAAAGAAGGGGGAGCAGACCACATACAACAGCCAAATAAGCTGGTGCCTCTACAAATAAAAAAAACTCTAACTGACCCCAACGATCACCCACTACGTTAAACTTTCTTTGATTTTGGTGAGGCTTTACTGCAATATCGACACTATAAGGTCATTTCAGCGCCAGGAAATAATTTACCATATATATATACTCGTCTATGAGACAGGTTTTCCCAAAACTTGCCTGTTCAAGTCTACCCCCATCTTTTAGATGCAGTATTTGTCAGGAATCAATATCTGACAACCCTAGTGAAAAGGGGCAGCCTGAAACGAGCTCATTTCAGCGCCCAGAACCATTCCAAAGTTTGGGTAGGAGTTAATTTTTAATTTTGCCCGGGTGGCGGCCTAATAATAGGCCTACTCTTTTCGATTTTCAACCACCAAGGGATCTTGAATGTGTGCATCATGCCCATGAGACCTCTGAGATTTTTTCATCCTTATCCAAGAATACTAGGTGTTGGATCTTACCTACCCTAGGATCATATATGTGTGTGTGTGTGTGTGTGTGTGTGTGTGTGTGTGTGTGTGTGTGTG
>JAUKPP010269704.1:0-11295 GCA_032273245.1 Phyllaplysia taylori | reverse complement strand
ATAGAGAGAGGTAGAGGTAGAGGGAGAGAGAGATTGTTTGTGTAAATCCATGTTATGCCCATGATAAGGAGGGATAGGGGGAGAGGGAGAGGGAGAGAGGGATTGTTTGTGTAAATCTATATTATGCCCATGATAGGGAGGGATACAGGGAGAGGAAGAGGGAGAAAGAGATTGTGTAAATCCATAGTATATACATGAGAGAGTCAGTGTGTGTGTGTGGAGGGGTGGGGGGGGGTGGGGTGGGAGGCTGGGGGAGTGAGAGTAGGGATTGCGTAAATCCATGTTACCTCCATGAGAGAGAGATAGGGAGAGAGGGAGAGCTAGAGAGAGGGAGAGAGAGGCCGAGTGCTCGTAAATCTCTGTTATGTCCCAAATAGAGAGAGAAAGGGATATTAGGGAGAGAGAGAGAGAGAGAGAGAGAGAGAGAGAGAGGGGGGGGGGGCAGAGAGAAAATTGTGTAAAAAAACAAACAGATTAAATTCATGAGAGGGACGGGGGCTAATAAAAGCGCTTTCTTGTATTGTACTACCAACGCAATAAATAAATTTTTATTTTCCAGGGCACCTTTTGATCCCATTGTAGTCAAAATTAAACATTTTGAAACGAATAAAATCTCTGTTAATCCATTCATAAAAAAAAAATAATAATCTAAAAAGCGTTGCCTTATTTTTTAAGGTTATTTTCTAGGCTACTAAGGTCCTTTTTTTACTGTAACCAAAGATTTTATAATAAGGTGTGCTGTAACCCTCACTCTCCTTGACACGGTGAGCTTTCTTTCTGAGCTCCTCGATTTTTCGCTCACAACAATGTAGCTGCTTTTTTACTTTTGTCAATAGAGTAAGCTCATTGGACAAAGGCAGCTGCGGCTGAAGATCAACTTAAGTTTCAACAGAATTGATTAAGAATAACAAAGAGAAAACCCTGTTAATTAGTGGGTGGTTTCTAATTATCTTAGGGGTGTTGAAAGGATTAAATGAAACATGTGTAGTGTCAGAGATTGCAATATACGTCAATTTTATCAATTAATTAAGGAAAAAAGCTTTGTATTTTTTAGTTTGACGGACCCATAGTTTATTAAGTTATTTTTAAGTATTCATTTGTTACTTATTTATCTATTCATTTATTTATTTATTTATCTATTTATTTATGTATTATTTATCTATTTGTTTTTTGTTAATTTTTTTCAACTATTTTTTATTTATTAATCAATTTATCTATTTACTTTTTTATCGTTTCATATTTTCTTTGTTTATTCGTTTATTTAATTATTTCATTTTTTCTGCATATTATTACATAACATATGCATCTACATATGTATATTTTTCAATTTATTTATTCAACTCTTGTTCATTTCACCATTGGGATATTTTTGTTTATCTTTTTTTTTTTTTTTTCTGTGTCGACCGATAATTTACTTACTTCTTTTGTTTAAATTCCTTATATTGCCTTAAATGCATGAAGTTATTTTTTATTTCCATCAGATTTGTAAATATCATGAGTAATTGTTTGTATGAAACCTTGAACTTTCCGCTGAGTACATTAGTCATATAGGAGACTTCAGTAAGTTCATTAGTTGGTTTATCAATTATACAGCTTGTTCCTTAGTAAGTGTGTCAATTTTTTTGTTAATGACTAATTAATTAATTAGTTTGCTAGTTAGTTAGTTAGTTAGTTAGTTAGTTAGTTAGTTAGTTAGTTAGTTAGTTAGTTAGTTAGTTAGTTAGTTAGTTAGTAACGAAAAAGGCGGGGAACTCATACAAGAATTCAAGACCAAAGAGTGAGCACAGTTATCAGCTCACTGACGTAATAGACCTAATTTAGAGCATCCTTGACAAGACTAGCACCACTTGAGGCCGAGCGGCAAAAATTGTGCCACATTCCTCTCGATGTCGAAAATAGGAACCTAGTCACACGCTTGTCTGAGTCTAAAACTGCCCAACTGTGCACAGAAATATGCATCTGACCTTCTGCGCAATGGAAGTTTCCGTCCATCAGAAATAACTTATGCGTTGGGAGAGTCGAGAGGGGGAGGAGAGGGGAAGGGGGTGGCTGGAGGGAGAACCTCTTGAAAATTGTTGTGGGGAATCTATCCGGTGGGGACAGAGAAGGAGAGAGAGGGAGTGGGGAGAATGAGGAAAATACAATGAGGCAGACAGCAGGGAGAGAAGGGGTGAGCAAGGGTGGAAAGTGGGATGAGCGGGGGGAAAAGGAGGGGAGGGGGGGGGCAAGAGTTATAGCAGTACATGTATATGCCATGGCGTTTGCGGTGAGAGAAAGAGAGGAGCAGATCGAAACGGGCGTAGGTGAGGGCGCCGAGGACGATAGGAAAAAGCCCAGGGGTGGGATGGTGGCGCGAGAGGGGCGGAGAGGGGCGAGGGTACGTTCATTAATGGAGGAGGGGGAGTGGCAGTCTGTTCACTCAAATGTGAATGTTGAAAATAGGTAGGAGTATCAGTCTTCTCACCAGTGTGAGGGTATTGACCAACGAGAACACTGTGGTGACAGATTAGATTGCGCTCACACTTCTCTTTACTGGATTTGTACGACACGACTAAGGTAGAGTGAGCCTAGAGATAGCTATAAAGTTAATGTTTGCGGTTTGTGGATGTTAATTTGGCTTACATAATTAGAATAGCAAAGTAATTCTCTTCATACATAATAATATTATTAGTCCTGTTTAATTTTCTCTTGATTAATCAAGGTTGATTTACAATTAGATAGAAAATAAATTTCCGACTTTGAAATATCTGGGAGATGGGAATTTAAGGAACTAGATACGTCCATTTATAAAACTGCATGCGTTCGGCTACATTTAAAATTGATTATTTCACAGAAAACTTATCCTTTGTATTTATTCAACAAATTTCTTTTTATCAATTTGAAAATATGTCCATAACTTTAATTTAAATCTATCTTGGGATTTGAACTATGAAGTTTCATATTGTCCAATAATTTCTGTTATGAAATGTGTCTTGTGAAAGAACAATACTATAGGCCAAGATATTATGATGCAGTCGGTGTTTGATAACAATACGTAAAATACTTAATATAAAACTGAAAGCTACAGTAAAACTAGGAAGTTCATCGTCACAATCTCGTAAGATCGTATTTTGAACTAAGGGGGAGAGAAAGATGTGATAATATTGTGAAAAGGACATACTAATCGAACATGCAGTTTCATGATGGATGACCTCACCCAGTACTTCCTCTTGTAAAATTATCTCGTGTGTGTAGATCCCCGTGTGCTTGCTTGTGTATCTATCTCAGTCACACTCAGTGTGTATGTGTGGATAAGATTTGACCTACTCAGCCAAATGATTTATGACTTAGATTTTGAGTCTAGGTCTTTGTTGGATTTTATTTATCCATGTTTTAGTTAGGATGTGGCCTTTTAATTGTATCCACATAATATTGGCTTCATTTTAGTGAGTAGATCTAGGCGAATACATAAGTAAGTAGGCTTAACCGGCAATCGACAATGCTGCGTGCGACCATGTGCGTGGGTAGCCATGTTTGACCGTCTAGTCGTGAGAGTAAAGATCTACGTCAAGACTTTTAATGGAACAAAGACTTTTCTGGATACTTTCCAGAAATATTCATTTCACTTTTGAGGGCGCATTAATATTACTTTTGTTTTAAGATATTTCAATATTAATAATTAGCGTGGCAGTAGCATGGATTGAAGCGGGCGGGTTTCTTTTCCTGCTCGACCTATTTGTTTTTTAATTATATCATTTCCCTAAATATTGGTTCAGCAAAGCATGTTTTACTCTTAGATGCTAAGAAATTGTTAACCTTATTTTAATATGTTAAATTTTCCAACACTAGTACTTCTACGATATGGGAGAAGAAGAATATTTTGTTCGTGGGAGGGGTTTTCTTTTCTATTTGTCCTTGTCTTACCACTAATTATTTGGCAGAGAAGAAAGGTTTACTTTAAATTAACCATCGATAAAGATGTTCTTTCAACTTTAGATTGTGTGTGGTGAAACGGGCAAAAATTTAGAGCAAGAGGGTACTATTTTAGTATGTCTACAGGTAATTCAGTTTCGGGGGGAAACGAAAAAAGCAAGCATTGGAAAAGAGGGTGGAGAGGGAAAAGGAAAGGTATGCGGACGGGGGTACCGGTTTAGTTAGCTTACAGGTATTCAGATGTTTTTTTCAAGTTGAGGACTTGAAGGTCACTTGAGGCCAAGTTGCACAAGCGATGAGTCACACGTACTATTACTTTTTCATAGCTCCCTTCACACCGAGGCGGGGTTTTTCCACACAGTTTTAAGAAGTTTTAAAGGGAAAAAAATGAAGGTAAGGTCACGTCCTTGAGGTCAGCTATTTTTGTGCTTGTCTGGACATTGGCTTTTCCGCTTCGCCAAGCTGACCTCTTCAATAAACATCCCGCTCAATTTTATGGCGCGTTTTCTAGGTAGGACAGACAAGTCGGTTATTCATGCAACTCCGCCTTTAGTATTAACCCTTGTATAGCCCTTCTACTTCTAGCCTTTATTTTGTAATACCATAGATGCTTACTATAAACCTTTCTTCCATTTTCCCCCACAGCACCTTCTTGCAAGTCGACATAAATACCAGAAAAAACTTTGAAAAACACGCACATACTACCCATATAACTAAATATTTCAACAAACTGGGAGTGACAACCGAAGGATATCATCATGTTTAAATCTAACGGTTCGTATAGCCCGAACAACGACCAAACTCTGGCGAATGGAAATGCCAACGATGAAGAAAAAGCCTTGTTCCTGAATGGAACGGAAAACGGAAACCCCCCAGCTTACGCCATGACCGAAGTAAAAGTGGATTACTCGCAGCCGGCCAATGGCGGTGTCTCTCCGATGTCCCCTGTTGAGGGAAAGTTGCTCACCTACGATGATGATGATGATTTGAGTAGAACTACTTCATCCACGGACTCTACTGACAAGAACGCCAGGCACACGTGGGGGAGGAAGACCGAGTACGTCCTGTCTATGATTGGATATTGCGTCGGTCTCGGAAATGTCTGGCGTTTTCCTTACGTCTGTATCAGGAACGGAGGAGGTGAGGAACATTGGTGTTTTATTTGTAATCTTCTCTCCTTCTCTTTCTCCCCTTTCTCTCTCTCTCTTTCCATTCTCTCTCGTTCTCTCTCTGTATCTTCCCCTTCTATCTCTATATATCTCTGTCGCTCTCTCACCTTTCCTCCTTCACTCTAACTCCCGCTGCATCTCTGCCCATTTTCTCTTGCTCCTTCCTTCCCTTGTTCCAAACTCTCTTCCGTTCTTTCTTTTGTTTTCCATGTCTGTCTTTCATTATTTCTTGCTTTCCACGCCCTCCCTCTCTTTTTTCAGACAAGCACACTTCTTCCCTTTCCCATTTCTGGCCATACATCTTTCTCTTTCACTCTCTTCGATCAATCTACCCCCCCCCTCTCTCTCTCTCTCTCTCTCCCTTTCTCTCTCTCTCTCTCTCTCTCTCTCTCTCTTTGTGTGTGTATGTATGCATTTCTTTTCCCTTTCCCGTCTCTGAGTAATGATGTTAATAACCGTCAATTTATATCATGAGTCGTATTAGGTTAGATATAGTGGCTAGGTTTTAAATTGTTCGCTTAAGATTGCTAAGTATAACGGGAACAGAAATATTTTGGTTCATACTTGGTTTCATTCCGGTAAATCAAGAGTTTCCATGTTTTTCACGCAACTCCCTCTTGGACGCTCTTAGGAATTAACATAAAAAATAAATTTTAAATAATTAATTTAAAGAATACATTGAATAACTTTAAAAATGGGTGCTTGCGGTACCTAGATCTAAATTTAATCAATTTCTTAAATTGTTTTTTTTTTCTAATTTATTGAATATCTGAAGTCCAAAAATTATTACATCTCATCCCCAAAAATTTCTTTAGAAGCGGGACTATTTCTCACGGATCGTTTTTAGCCCATTTGATGATATGATGCAATTGAAAGCTACGAATCTTGAACTTGACTATATGTCTGCTTGCCGTGTTCTGCATTGCACTTGTTTCAGAGCATCTTATACAAAAGTTGCTGTTGGAATATAACGGCGAGCTGGCAACATAACGGCTGCGTTATTTCAGTAAGGAGCAAAGCAACTTTATATCACATCTTCTTATTATACTTTCTCTCAGAAATTTCCACTCTTTTCCCGAAAAACAGAAGATTAGAATTAGTGAATTGGACACAAAATTACTGTGTCGCAAATTCGGAAAAATATTCTGTTTTTCTTTCCTCTGACAACATTTTTATTTTTCATAGACATAGGCACTTTATAGACCGCTATGATCCGAAAAGCTTTTATTCCTTTTTCTCTATCAATTTCTTTAACTTTTGGCCTTTGAAGGCAGATTTCTTCTCTTCATCATTCCATGTGTTTTGTTTGGGTATTTTGTTGACATTTTTTATTTATTACTTCCAAACTTACGTTTTAATTATTTCTTTTTTTGTGTGTGTGTGGCTATTTCATGTTTAGTTCCGGGGGTTTCGTGAAAACCAAGAAATAGTACAGTTAAAAATGAAGAAGTCTTTCCTTCGAAATTCTCTTTAATTATGGGATATCTCTTTCCGTTTTGATGCTTAAGATTTTTTAGATTTATACTAACCATTTTTACTTTCAATCAATGTAAATGCACAATGACTAATGTGACACAGTATTAATGTATGATGTCTTCGTCTCCAGGTGCCTTTCTCATCCCTTTCTTCATCTGCCTGACACTATGCGGTCTGCCACTGTACCTCATGGAGGTGGCACTCGGCCAATTTGTCAACTTGAGTCCTCTGCACGTTTTCAACATCTGTCCCTTGTTCAAAGGTAAGTAAAATTGAATTATGACAAATCTCAAGCACGCTGTTGTCGACGTGGTACATTGTGAAATAGGCTATTTCATTACTGCAATATTCCCTTTTCACAAATCGGTTAAAGATGAGTTTTCATTTCCATCCCCCCTTTCTATCCCCACTCTATTCTCCATGTAATAAAAATCCGATCAAATCATATCTCCTGGCTTGGAAGCTCGCGTTTTGGAACGCGGGGGTCCTGGACTCGAATCCTCGGAGATTTCATGTCTGCGCCCCCGTCCTATAATTTTTTATTTTTTTTGTCAGGAGTATTTACAATTTATCAATCACTCAATCAACTAACAAGCCGTCCAACGTACCAACCACCCTACCAATTAATAACCAACCAAATAGCTAAGCAATCTCTTTTCTCTCCCTCAGGAATCGGTATCTCCATGAACCTTCTCTGTATCATCTGCTCTTGGTACTACACGATGATCTTAGCCTGGTCACTCATCTTCCTAGTCTACTCGTGCATGGATCCCCTGCCATGGACACGATGTGACGGTTGGTGGAACACCGAAGCCTGCATCACACCCGCTGCCAGGAGGGAGGCCTTGAAAAATGCCTCGTTGATATCCAATATGACTGACATGTTGAACGGTACCGCCACGACACTCCTCAACGGAAACGATACTCTGTTTAATGGCACCGATATCGGGAATCTTACCGTGAAGAGGATTGGAGCTAGTGAGGAGTTTTGGCTGTGAGTATTACCGTTATCATAGTTTTCTTTGATACGACGTAACTGTGTCGTTATTTATCTTACGATCCTCGTCATCATCGTCATCATCGTCATCTGTTTATTGGTTACCAGTTTTATGTCCCTTGCAAAACTGTATGGTCATTTATGAGACGGGCTACTTCAATACTTTTTGTCAAGGCCAACCCGGGCTGAGAAGCATGAATCCTATCTATAAAAAGAACGCAAGTCGTTCACGCATGGGATTGAACTCGCGTTTTCCCTTTTATAGGCGAAAACCCTAAACATCACACCACACACTCCGGTCGCGTCATCGCCATTATCACCATCATCATTATCATCATAACGAAACGTGAAATGTAAAGAACAATTTCAGAAATATTAATCTAAACTGACCCTGCTTCAGTAAACGTTTTCAAAAGCAATCCGACCTTGTCATCGTCACACTCATCATTATCATCATGATTGTCACGTCGTCGTCGTCATCGTCATCGCCATTTAGTTATTGGGGGTGGGGGTGGGGGTGGGGAGAGAACTTGATGTAATGTACTCGTAGACAATAAGTAAAATTTTAGGAAAATACTCATAACAACGCGAGTCAACGTGGCTAAAACTCTCATCTTTCCAGTACAACCATCTGCCTCCATAACCCTATTTGGTAGTTGTGCAATAGTTTAGTAATCTCCATGCACAAAGCCGTTCTAAATGTCACGCTAGTCACTCACGTGGAGGCGAGGCTGCAGGTTTTTTCTTCTTCCTTTCCTTCCATTTATTTCCCACAAATAAAGAACGTTACATCATCGCAAAACCCAGGCCCGAGCCAATGATTCATCGTATTGATCCACCGCTGAGAATAATTTATTATAATAAGCATCTGCTGCAAAATCCCGGGGATTTTTCTTTCTGTTTTTTTTTACTCTATTGCTTTTTTCGGTTGGCTTTTTCCCCACTTCTGGCTTCTACGTCGGCTGTTGTTGGTTGGGATTTTTGTTGAGTTTTTGTGGGCGATATCATCTGCGTAAAACATTATTCGTTCCGTGATTTGCACCAGCGCTCTTCTCGAAATTAGCATATTATATTGACGTCATTGGGGTAATACTGTGGTAAAGATTGCCATGCATATCGGCTAACAGTGAAGCAGCTAAAACGAAGATGTAGAAATAATAGCACCCCCTACCCCCCCCCCCAATCCCGCAACCCCCACTGTCCATACAAATTGGCTGGCTTCTTGTTCGTCTTTCCCACCCCACCCCTCCCCCTTTCCTGCGATGTAGAAAAGAGTTGTTGTTGTTGTTGTTATTGTTGTTGTTGTTGTTGTTGTTGTTTTGGGTGGCGGTGGGTGGGAATGTTCCCCATTACTTTTATGCTTTTCTGTGAGAAGGATGCGAGTAGAAGTGGACATTTTTGGGTTCTTTTTTTGTTGTTGCTACTGCTGCTTTTGCTGCTGTTGTCGTTGTCTCTGTCGTTATTGTTGGCATGGTGTTTTGTGCCTACATTAAACCAATCATGTCATTATACTTGTACTAAATCAGCATTTCTTTTTGTGTTTTTCAGGCGCAACGTCCTGCAGTTGTCGACCAGCCTCTCCGACATTGGCGGTATCCCATGGCAGTCTGGTGTGGCCCTGTTCGTCGCATCGGCCATCGTCTTCTGCTGTATCGTGAAGGGCGTGAAAACTGTCGGAAAGGTACGGCTCTTCTTGATATAAACTCTTTGACGACATTTCTTTTTATGACTCGAAAATGTCATCACTCACTGCGATTTCTTTATCTGGTTATTGCTGGGACGTGTTTTATTGCTTCTCGACGGATAAGTAACTATCTAACTTGTCGTTTCTTCTGATTGTCTTTTTTTCGGAGGACGAGGGGGAGGGGGTGGTTTTAATCATATTGGTGTCTTAAGGAGGAGGGTGGGTTCTGTCCCAGTTCTTTTCGATATCATGCAAGTTAAAACTGCGAATAGGACTATCGAATAAATACATTGTAAAGCGTATAGAGTCCGCTTTCCAGTGAGGAATATGCACAATATAAATTCATATTATTACCATGTATTACAATCATAATATTATTCTATTAATTCTATCTCTTGACAGGTTGTGTACGTGACTGCCACCCTTCCCTACCTGCTGCTGACAGTATTCTTGATCAAGGGTGCCACTCTGCCTGGGGCTGGCGAAGGTGTTATGTATTACCTCACACCTGACTTCAAGTGAGTAGGCCTAACTAATTTTAATTCATCAAATCAAAATTAAAATTACTCTAGACCAGTGATATACCTAGAAAATACTAAGTTTAATCAGTCCTTTTTCTCCATGTGAGTCATAATCAAAATTTCTGAAACTTGCCGTATTTTCCTATCAAATGAAAGAGAAATTATGAAAAAAATGCATTATTGTTGTTTGAGTCATTTACGAAAAGTGAGAGAAAAGACATTATGTTGTAATGCTTTTACATACACATTCGGTCCCCGAAAGGCCTTAAGACTATAACATCGATCCATTATTTAATGTGCATTACAAGAACATGTTATGCAATTGAGGACTTTATCAACGAAATTGACAAATTAGAGAAACATGTAAACGAATAAATGAATAAATAAATAGATAAACAGTCAAACAAATAATTAGGGGGTTGAAAGAAAGAATCAATCAATCGATCAACATATAGATAAATAAATGAATAAGTTAATCAATAAAAAATAAAGCAAATGAATACATAAATATATATTATTATAAACAACCTTCTCTTCGTTCCATGTTTCAGCAAACTCCTGAGCATGCAGACCTGGGTTGAGGCCAGTCTCCAGGTGTTCTACTCTCTGGGCCCATGCTGGGGCGGTCTCATCACCATGGCCAGCTACAACAAGTTCAGCAACAACTGTATGAGGTGCGTATAGGGAGAAGAAAGGGGGATCTTTTTGGGTCAGAGAGGTTATATATTGAGAGGCAAAAAGACCTGTAGTAATAGTGCATTGCGAGCGTAGTCGGGATTACAATAACAAAACATGGGTCACCATTCACACTGACTTGCCACATTTTCTTTTGTCATCCGCGTTCCGATTGTTTGATTAAGATTCGCTTTTAAAGGCTTCGTTTCTCCTCTCAAAACATAGGCTCTCTGCTCAATTGACAACGTTATTGATTGACTGACCCACGTAATGACTAATTGGCTGATCAAGTGATAGGCTGATTCATTGAGTGACTGGCTGATTAATTCAGAGAAAATGTGATTGGGTGGATTGATTCATTGATCTGAAAAATTGATTCATGATGATATAACTTATGAATTAATCAACTGATTCGATGAAGTGCTCCTTATTTTTTTTGCAATGCAGAATGGCTAACTGACAGACAGGTTGAAATATTGAATAGATAAAAAATACAATTCAGCAATCGAAATTAAATGTGTAATTCACAGCAATTAAAAAGAGTAACTATGATAATACTTATCATTGATAATACGGTCTTTTCAAAGAAACCAAATTACAATATCCTGACGATCTACAATCGTTTCTATTTCTCCAGAGATGCCATCATTCTGACATTCGTGTGTGAAGGCACCAGTGTGTTTGCCGGCTTTGCCATCTTCACAGTACTTGGACACATGTCCTACAACCTCGGAATCCCTATTGCTAACTTCTCCAACACTGGTGAGTTTCGGTTGTGAGTTTCCTTGATATGTTATGTTTAGTGACATTTTTAAATTCTACCCTTGCCCATAATAATGTTGGACAACTTTACTAACACTT
>JAUKPP010269703.1:0-18128 GCA_032273245.1 Phyllaplysia taylori | reverse complement strand
CCCCCCCCCCCCCCCCCCCCACAGAGAGGCAAAACGAGATGTAAAATTAACTTGCTTGAAAACTGAAATAATTTTATCAAAGAATTCAAGGATGTTTACTTATAAAATGCTCGTCAGTAATAAAGGTGAAATTGATAATTGATGATCTGTATTTGTTTATTTCATACAGGGGCACAGCAACATGTTTTGCATATGGCCAAACAGGTGCTGGAAAAACACACACAATGCTAGGAAATGCAAATGTACCTGGTCTATATCTGCTGGCTGGCCAGGACATCTTCTCCATTATACAGTCAGAAAAATATGGAAAAGGCTTGCATGTATGGGTCAGCTTCTTTGAAATATACTGCGGACAACTATTTGACCTACTTAACAGAAGAAACAGGTAATGAGACACAGCTTCTTTTCCATCTTTGACCTTCATCACGCTTTGGTTCACAAACCCCTTAGTATGATACTGCAATGTGGAGCTATCTTTTTTAAAATGTAAAATCTGTCTAGTGAACATAATATGGTCCATCGCGGCAAACTTTGTGAATGATTTATTTCACTTAAATTACTGCATCTGGGCAACATTAAAATGATGTGACATCGCATAGTTCAGTCTCTGAGTCAATGGCTGCAACCATCGTGTCCAAGTGTAATAGCTATATTGGCAGTGCAGTAAAGTAATCAATGACTGCATCACACTAAGCAGTCACTTTGCCAGGAGAGGTCTTGAGACAGCATTGTACCCTTGCAATGTAAATGGGGCCAATTTTGAGTCTCTCCCTTCCTGGGGTTCAGAGCCAGACTGCCATGACTCTGTAAATCGTGAAGACTACTTGAAAGGTAAATAGCCCATGTAAGTACCTGATAACCACAACTACAACTGAACGTAAAGACTCATGTCCTTTCTGATAATTTGCCTCTGCCATACTTTGGCGTGTGTATGTGGAATTACACTTAATATCGTGTTTGAAGAATCCCCCAAATCTATTCTTACTTTCTATTGAGGGAGCTCCTCACAATCTGTTTTTAATAGTTACTTCATCAGTAGTATGGATTTTATATTAGTATTAGTATTTATATATGAAGGGATGCAAAGACAAAAATCTTATCCACTTTATTGACCATTACAATTTACTTTTTGAGTTACATTGTGCGTGTAAAATTTAAAGAAAAGCCATAGAATGCCTTTGTAGCCTATATGGAGAGATACACTCATTAATTCTTACCGGAGTATAGATTTCTTTTAGACTCACAACTATTCACATCTGATTTCAGGCTGCATGCTCGGGAGGATGGTAGTCGTCAAGTTTGTATTGCTGGCTTGACAGAAACAGAAGCAACGAGTGTGACGTCACTTGTGCAGGTAATGTTCTCAATTTATATTCTATGTTGTTGGCTTTTTTTAAGAAGCTGAATGGGATGACTTTCAAACACTTTTATCCATTTCATCACACTAATTCTAGAACATGAAATCAGTTTAAAGAAAAGTTATAAGTATTTTAACTTCTTGTAACATGTTGTAATAAGTGAGAAAGGAACCCATAACAAACATGTGTCTGCTGTAAGGGCGGTCTGGGAAACTTTTTCCTTAGTGAGTCGGGAGATCAGGGCGGCGGGCAGTAGCAGAATTTCACACACCTAGCCAGCCGGGGTAATGTTCCGGATGGTGTGCCACATGGAACCTTGAAGACAAGCTGCTGTCAGATCTCACATCTCATACCATAGTAACCATCTGCAATGCTCATGGCACCCCACCCTCCCCACCCCACCAAACCACACCCTTGCTATCCCCTTCATCGCCTAGTGGTTGGGGTAAAGATTTTGAGCCAGTAGAAACAAAGCTTTAGGGGAGTTTTGATTTGGACCAAGTATGAACTGGCAGAGCACTTTCCGTCTTAGACAGGTCAGAACTTCTTGAGGGAAAGGAAAATGGTTTCTTTTTCCACGTTGGACCGGTTTCCATTTTTAGACAGGTAATTTTTAGAGGAATGTAATAAGGTGGGAGTGGGAAGATTCTTTTAAGTGAGGTTTCCATTATGAAAAAGTTTTCGTCTTGGCACGTTGGACTGTACTCAGAATTACTGATCCTTTTTTTTTTCTGCAGACCTTGGAGTATGGCAACTCAGTCAGGAGTAAAGGAGCCACAGGGGTGAACCCAGATTCCTCTCGCTCTCATGCAATTCTTCAATTAGACATACGGAACAGCGATGACATCAAAGTTGGGAAGTGCGTGTATTGATTTGAATTAAATAACCGTCTGGACCCATAATGTTTGGTGTTTTTATCAGTTCTGAATATAATCTGACAGAGCAGTTTACCGATTTTCATATGCACATTTCTATAAAAGCACTAGATTTATGTCCATCCGCTTTTGATTTTATGTGAATGCCTCCTGAAAAGGAGTAAATTTTATAGCTTACTTGTATCCATGGGCATGGTAAATGAAAACAAAAATATTTAATTTTCCTGGGGTGAGGGGAGGGTGGGGAAGGGAGATACACCCATACATTTGCTTCATGGCTCTCTATTACTTCTGCTTGTTAGTATCCTTCATGATGCTTTTGTTGGAAAAGGAAAACTTACTTGTAATTGTTTTAGGAATGAAACAAATTTGTTTGAAATCAGATTCTTCCATACAAACCCAGTAGAAGCACTGGTGCCAGGTTAAAATATGTTTTCTTTCTGCTCATCACCACAGAATCTCCTTTATTGATCTGGCTGGCAGTGAGCGGGCTTCAGACGTGACAGATACAGATAAGCAGACGCGGTTAGAGGGAGCAGAGATCAACCAAAGTTTGTTGGCTGTGAGTTTTAATATGAAACAAGAGATTAATACACCAGGTTCTACTTTTATATGGCTTTAGGTTAACTTTGATCACAATGATTTTTATTTAAATTGTGCTATATCTGCTCATCAAGGCTAAGAAATATGAGTGCTTATTTTTTTTCTTCGTCAGAAATGTAGTCTCCAAGTAATTCCTTGTTGATAATATACTAAAAATGACACTCAAAACTTATCCCAAACATTGTTTTCATGTGAATGCCATCCTTTTAAAGAAATTTAATGAACTTCAAAAGTGAATCATTGAGAAAGTAAACAAAGTTGATTAACTATGCTGGACTAGTTGCAATGATTACTCTCACTGCATAGCTGAACTTACTCTTCAAATACCTGATTTTCCCCGTACAGTTTGATTCAAACATCATATTCTAAGTACCATAGTTAAGCACACTATATTTTATTTCACTTTCTATATTCTCACTTATTTAATTGTCTTCTGCATTTTCAGTTGAAAGAATGCATCCGTTCCATTGACCAAGACAGTCGACACACCCCATTCCGACAAAGTAAACTAACTCACATTCTTAAGGATTCTTTCATTGGAAATTCTCGGACCTGTATGATTGCAAACATCTCACCTACGCAAACAGCTTGTGAAAACACCTTGAACACCCTGCGCTACGCAGACAGGTATTTTATTTAGATGAAAGGTTTTCCTCTCATGTGCAAGGAAATATTTTAAGCTTAACTGGGTTGTCTTCTTTTTGTTGCTTTATGAAAGAATAGGAAATGTGTTTGCTGAAGTCAATCATTCTTGTTGAAAATTTTGCTCCGCTTGGGATTGAGCATGGCCTGATTTGTGGAGATAATATCATAATATTCTCCAACATCTATATACTCTGCTTGCACATATCACACTTGAAATTGGCAAAATTGAACGGAGAAAAATGAGAAAAGTAGCATCCATGTTAGTTGCAAAAAATACATGGCCTTCAGGAACTGCTGAGGTAATAGAGTGTTGTATCTAATGTTGCAAAACAGGTGTTTCTATGTGATATTATTGAAGGTGAGTGGTGAAGTAAAATATCTAGAATAGTAAACAATTTCTAGTGAGTTTTGGTTTTAGTTAATGCTTGAGGGCAAAAAGAAGATGGTGCTCAATCTGAACTCTGAAATTGCTTAAATCTAAATTTGACCATTAGAAATTAATCATGTGACACTTAATATTGCTTTTGCTCAAGTTCATATATTTTTCTATGCTCTGCATCGAATGCATTTTTCCTTCTCAAAACTATGATAAAAATCAGCTGTTTTAATGACTTTACAGAGTGAAAGAACTCAAACGAGACTCAGTGAGGGGAAGCAGCACTGTTGGCCAAGCCATGAACCTGTTGATGAACATTCCTCCGACAGCCCCAACGATATTCCATCCTTCTAACATCCTGTCCAGTTCTACACCTATGAGACAGTCAACGCAGTCTAGACGTGAGCGGGTTCCTGAGCCAACTGAAATAGACCTAGATCTCTCGGAGACACCAATCAGAGGCCATAACATGCCACGGCGTACAGCAGTGAAAGAGAGTTCTAGTCGATCCCGTAGCAACATTACTGGACAACCCCAACCCACCTCAGGCAGAGTTCGAATGGACCAACCTAGTGCAGCAGCTTCTATAATGAAGCCAGTACCGAGCAGTGCGCCATCTCGTTCTCGTTCTGTGGACACAGCAGCATCGCAGGGATCTGGTAATCCCCCACCAGATGCATCCCCAAGCGAGTCTGATCACACGGACACTGATTCATGTAATGTTACAAACCCCACGTACACTGTTACCTCTCGACCTGGGGGCAGACAGCTGCCAGTTGTCCAGTCCACGGATACCGAGTTTGACTTTCCAACTTCAGATTTCAACAACGTGGATGAGATAAATGATCTGAACCGGTCTGACCCTCACAGAGCAGGAGAACGTCGCTCTGAATTCGGAAAAGGGCGGGACAATACTGCTTTACCCTCTGCTGCCACTGCTGAAAATGTTGCTGTGAGCTCATCCTCAAGTTCTCAGCCTCCTGCTATGAAACCAGTTGTTTATAGGTCTGTTGACACTCAAGCAAGTAGTGTGAAAAATTCCAGTACAATGGTAACCCCTGTAGTTTCGGAGGTCACTCAAAGATTTCAGTCCTCTGATGTGACATCCCCTTTGCAGTCCAAGCACAATCCCAGCTTTAAGAAGGCATTTATGAAGGAAATGGTGAGCAGTGACGATAGCATTGATGATGAAGAAATGTTTGCTGATGGATCTTCGTCTACAAGCAAAGAAACAAAACCTCCCTCCCAGCTCACACCAAGTACAGCTCATCTGTCTCCAAACACAGCAGCTCTTATGAGGCCACAGCTTATGATACCACAACCCGCTGAGAGTAGTGACCTTACCAAGTTCACACAAAGACAAACATTAAGTTCCACAAGTACAATCAATGACCTGTCAGGCAAGCACACAGGTAAACACACTAGTGGGCAAAAAGGGCCACAATCTCCCAAGGATCAGCCGTCCGGCCTCAGCGGAGTTATGGGAGATGCTGTAGAGAAATCTACGTCTGCAGCTCATTCATCAACCAGATCTAAATCTCCTGGTGTGAAAACAAAGCTCCACACTGGCCAGCCATCTCCCACCCCACCACAGAACATAACTGGCCAGAGTCCTCAATCTACAGGGGCTGTTGCTGATCACTGGTCACCTACTCAACAGCAACACCGCCCCAAAGAGAAATCTTCTCCACCTCAAGATGTCAAAAATGTCTCTGATTCTTCAGTCTCCCATGATAAGTCGGACGCGCTTGAATCTCCCCAGGCAGGTACTGTACACTCTGATTCTGCGACTCATAGTCCCAAAGTGAGGAGACACTCGGATGACGCAGACTCAAAACGGCGCAGACGAAGGGGATCACACTCTCCCACAGGTAGATTTATTCTCATAAAAAAAAAAAAAATGACTTTATTAATCCCGGTGGGGAACTTTGGTTTATAATGGCATCAACATAAATTCATGTTCTCTAACAATACATTGATAAATACATAGTACATGACATTTTAATAATCCAAACGTTGACATCCATTCTAAACAATTTCACGCATGCCACTGCTGATCGCCGCTGTGCAGCGCCCGTGAGCTAGGGTTAACATGTCTTGCTCAAGGACACACCGCAGTGGTCGCCCACTCCGAAACTGCTACCACTCAGAATTGCTTGACAATCTTTGTAAACCAGAGTTCACTAACCACTCGACCACTGGGCCATATTATGCAGTTGAACCTGTCCTGGTGACCATCTGTCCAAGACAACCACCTGTACAAATGACCACATCCTATTTCTCCCCTTGCTTTTTTTCTATATATTCTCTATATCATATAATGACTCTGCCAAGATAACCAACTGTCTAAGATGACTACATTTCTTCTCAACATTTAGTGGTAGTCTAGGTCATATTGTACTGTGTATAGGAACCATCTTTTTTATTTTTTTGTGTTTGCTTGTGCCTGAGGGATGTATTTGCTACCCCACAGCAATATCCTTTGTTGAAATGATTGAAATGTTAGGTCATCTTTCTTATTTAACTGCCAAAATATAATTTCCGTGAAGAAAAAAAAGCCATGATGCCTAATGTCTGGATGCAACAATATTTCTTAGCAAATCAAAATGTATACCAGCACCATAGATGACCTTTTGTGTACTAAAACTTGAATCCAAATCTATCAGTCTTAAGTCCAGCAAAGAAATTAATCTGGCAATTTAATTTGTACATTGAACTCATACTATGAAATCAGTGCATTTTCAGTATTTTCTAGCAGGTGCTATGTGAGTTCAACTTTGAGTTGCAAATCTTATTAGCAGATGACACAATTGAACTTGCCCAAGGGACCGCTTATTGTCAAGAACACAAGCTGTCAATATAGAAGGTGGTTGTCTTGCATAGTGTCTTTATGTAGCAAAACCACTTCATTTCTACCTGAAGGTGTACTTTACAGCTTTATTATTTTACATTCTTCAGTATAAACTGCAGATTTGATTTAGAATCCGTGTCTTTGCCTTATTTTTTACTCCGACATTAAACGAATAGTACAAAAAGAACACCTGGGGTGGGTGAACTGCAACATGGTCTTATCTAAAAAAAAAGAAAGAGTGTCTTACAAAGTTGGCATCTATGGCTGAGCAGTAAAGTGCCCACCCACAAATGCAAAGGTCCTGGGTTCAAATCCTGGGGGGAAGGGGGGGGGGATGACCTTATAGTGTTGCAAGGGGTGTAAAGAATATGGCCAATCAACATGTACAAAATTCCTTTTTATGATTTCAGGAGAAGTAAGCGATGACTCGACAGACAGCATAAGAGCATCAATGTCTGATCAGGGCCAAGGAGGCAGCAGTCGGAGTAAGGACTCTGTTAGAGGCCGCATGCGGAAAGAAAGAAGTGATCCTATTCTGGCTTTGAATATGCAAAGAAAGAAGCACACATTACCAGATCCAGAAAACATATCCAAGTAAGGAATCGTATTTTAACTGCTATTTTTTATTTTCTAAAATGAAATTTATATCTTTCACACCTTGTCTATTTCAGGCAGAAATTGCAAATGCCGTATTTGAGGAAAGGCTATTTTTAAAATTAATTTTGAGTGTTTGATTGCACTGTAATTTTTTTGTAGTATGAGAAGCTATGTGTTAATTTCTGAATGTTTGAAATCTATAGATATTGGGAAATCTCTTCTCTTAGTGTGTCAATAAAGTGTAGTTTTTTCCCAAGATTGTTTTGTCCAACTTAAAGTGTGTTGTCTCATTTATTTCATTGGGAGAGCATCTTTAAGCTGTCACATCTTAGTGCCTACTAGAGCAGGCAAAATAATAGAGGAAATTAGGAATAGTGTCAAAAGATGTGTTTGCTCCAAGGAATCTGATATCTGCGTGAACTTGCAATGCTTCAGCGGATTAAGGCCATGTATTCGTTATGGACCAATTTTATTTTTCAAAAGAGAGCTTTTATTTGTTGATACGACAGTTGGTAACTTACAAAATGTGAGAACATCATTGTGTTCATGACTACTTCCCTCTTGTACTCAGAATGCTCACACGTAGTAACACACCAAAGTCTGGACTGACTCAAGGCACTAGTGGCTGGAAGGTGATTCACAGCGAACTGCCCTCACACCATAAGCCAGGCCCCCCGCAGGAATCGACTCAGGAGGCCGGATGTCACAGTGAGCCAAGCTCTATGACTTCTGCCCCGGTTACTCATGAGGACCAGGCCTCCGTTGTTCCAGTAGAGCACCTCAGCGATGACAGCTATGGGGGTCCTGCTGCCAAAAGGAGTGTAGTGGCCAACATTCGAAACAATTTTCCACTTTACACTTCTGGGATTAAGACAAAGCAGCTACCTCAGACACCCACGACTGCATCTCCTGCTGCTGGGTACAATCAGAAGTTTGAGGGAATTCTGGAAGACAAAGAAGAGCACAGAAAATTTGATGTAAACACAAGGAGCAAGTAAGATCTTATTGGAATGAAAATTTTATACGAATTGGCTTATTTTCTCATTCTTAACTAAACAGCCTGTGAAGCACAGAAATTTTCAGTCATTAAAAGCAAATTGCCCACACAACTTAAGTTTATCAAATTTTGTGATTTTTATTCATTATTGATTGTAAGCCTCATGTGACAGGTTTTGGTCATTTTATTGCTAGCAGCTCAGATTATCAACCATCTACGATAAAGTTGTGAAAATGTCTCTTCCAGCTGCTATGATATATTTTGTTATGATGGTGTAATCTATTTTCATTACCATACGGTACCATCTTTGTTCTTTATAAGAGAAGTTGTATGTCGTAAGAATAATTGATAATGCCCACCCAAAAGGTCTGCTTAGTTGTTTTTTGTGCTATCCCAAGTTTTTGTGAAAATGAGGATGGGACTTTAATTCACTGGCTGCAGAGTGAAATACCCCATATTTGCCTCACAAAAGTTTGGAGATTGTACAGGAAATAACTAAGCTGATGAAGACGTACAATGCTACATCAGGAATGTGCAAGTGGTAAACCGAAGATTACCTCCCAAGTCTTGTTGGGAAACACGCTCCAATTTGTTTGAAGACTTTTGTATAATGTTTCTCAAGTATGCTCTGCCAAGTGTCTTCAAAAAGTCTGTTGTCTTCAAAAAGTCTGTTGTCTTCATATCTCATAGAAACACATGAATTGAGTTCCATGAGTTCAAATATCCATTGAATGACTGATTTCATTTTTATCAATGTAAAGCACGGAGAGCCCAATATGGGGAGTGGGCGCTATAAAAAATGTGCGCATTATTATTATTAATATTATTATTGTTATTATTATCATTATCATTTGTTTCAGTCCAGCCATTGTGACAGAGAAACTTGCCTCCGGGGCTGTGTTCTCTCCCATTCATCCACAACCTGTGACAAGTGTGGGGACAAAAATGGTAGTTGAGCCTTTAGTGGCTTCCTCACTTCTGCTTCAACCCAGCCCTGTGACTGCTATGACTGGAATGAGCTGTGCTACTGATTCTGTCTCCGGTGATGCTTTGGCCTCCTCTGTTTTACAAGAAGCAAAGTAAGTTTTGCCAAATCCTAAACATCATCTATTACTGATGGAGATTTTGTTAGAAATTGTTCTTCCTTTTTCACAATAAAACGGCCACGGAAAATTTTACAAAAGTACAAATTTGATTTAACTTTTCCTGAAGGTTTACGTGGGCATGTCTGTTTTTGTTGCAAATTCTCGTGGATCTAGGTGCTTTGTTGATTTTTCTCATGTAAAGTTTACACTGACAGTTTTGAGTAATAGCGGACATGTTTTGAATTTCCTGTAAATTGTTTCGTTTGAGCAAATCGAGGTTTTATTATACAAACAACCCCCAGAATTTTTGGATTGTGTGACCAATCCAGTCGGGAGTGTATTTAATATTGCTAACCACCCCCCTATGTGACTTGTGGCACTCGACTAGAGACATAAATGGACCACTCAGAGAAAAGAACACGTCTTTACTGCAAAACTGCTGAAAATTTAACATTATCTTCATGTGATTGTGCTTTTGTATCAGATGGCTATAGTTCATGATTTTTTTAAAGTTCTGTGTGGTGTATTTTGCTTGACTGAAACATTACTATAGTGCAGTAAAAAATTTGTGGCGCAACAAGTACTGCATGAACTTCCTCCAAACTTCGCACAGGTCTTTGTATCTTTCTGTCTCATCAGGATCATATTTTTTTAAATGGATTAATCTCTTATTTAGGAAGTTTCTGTAAACAGGATCAATAAAGAACAACAAAGAGACATATTTGGGAATTTTCTAAACTCTACAGCAAATAGCAACTTGGAGCATATTTTTCTCTCCCAACACTAGACTAAGTGAGTCTAAAATCAACCCTTGACCTCGTGCTAATATAAAACTTGTGATATTCCTGATTTCATCATCTTACATAGAATATCCACTGCTATAGATAGAAGACACCGAGAAGAACAAGCCGGTTTTAGACCAGGGCGTTCATGCACTGATCAAATCTTCTGGAACAATGCAATGAATGGCAAACACCTATTATTCTCAATTTTGTGGACTTCAAAAAGGCATTTGATAGTGTTGATTGAACAGGGCTATGGAACATTCTAAGAATTTATGGAACACCGGAGAAAATCATCAATATAATTACCAACTTGTATGAAGACTCTGAATGCACAGTAGGCCTACTAGTGGATGGGGAACCAACAGCGCCATTCAAGGTAAAAACTGGAGTGACGCAAGGTTGTATCCTCAACACTTTTTTGTATTGCAATCGACTTTATAATGAAATCACATCCAACAATATCCAATCGTATAGCCTGGAATGGAAACGGCGACAAACTGGGAGACCTTGATTTTGCTGATGACATATGTTTAATAAACAACACATATGAAGAAGTGCAGGGAAAAACAATTTACACCACAAATTTTTTACCACACCACAGTTTTACTCTTTCTAAGTTGATTGATGGTGGTGGATTGGTTCAAACTTTTGTTCATGTCTAAAAACTGTGTCAATTTTATTTACAGGATGCATCTTGTGTCTGCGCATGAAGATCAGTTAGCTACCATCACATCCCTGTGTAAATATGAGATGCGCTTACTTCTGAATGCAAAGAAAGTGTCTGGAAAGAAGGTATGCAA
Source organism: Phyllaplysia taylori (assembly GCA_032273245.1). Lineage (NCBI taxonomy): Eukaryota > Metazoa > Mollusca > Gastropoda > Aplysiida > Aplysiidae > Phyllaplysia > Phyllaplysia taylori. The sequence goes on along the minus strand of JAUKPP010269703.1, from coordinate 7,156 downwards.
CCATATAAATGGTTTGCTTTGGTTTTGGTTATTCGTCCCTTGTCACACTACTGTAAGCTCATTTGCTCTATCCACCCTGTCTGTCAAGGGAAATCTGGGCTGAGAGGGACACAGCATCCAGGCAGTCTACATAGTAAAAATTCTGTTTATCGGGTCTATAAGAGATGGTCTTATAGACATAGACTACTTTATTCTAAAGTGGAAAAAAGCCCTGAAAATGGATTTAGGTGCTTAGAAGGAATTTCTTTTTTTATTGCCGTATCTGAAATTTGTTTTCAGATCTGAATGCTTTGATTACAGACAAATGGGGAAAAAATTTGGTCACCTTGTGTTTTAAGATTAACGCACGTTTTTCAACGTACAACTGCCAAGAATGCATTGTCCAACTGTGAAGCCATTTTTTTCCTCTTTTCTCTTCTCCCTTGGGTGTGCAGTTGGACAACTTTAAACAATGAAATCCAAGCGCCTTAATGGGCAAAATTTCTTCATCATATTTTGAAAGGGATACAAACAGGCTTTTGGGTGATACCAATAACTGAACATGGCCTAAATATGTCCTACAACTCATTTGGATTGGTTGCACAACCTGCATAGGCCTACATTTTATCTTTACAAGTTTTCAATGACTTTGCCATAATACTTAATCACATTAGACATCGGGTTTCCAGATAAGCGGGAAAGCCTCCTGGAGTCAGCAGTCACGAGCTGCCAAGGTGTTCTAGACCTTATCAATCCATCTTCTCCTAGATTTCCTCTTGCTCTGTAGCTGGATACCCGTGTGTTTTAGGCTGGAAGGCTGGTTGATACGCATTCATGTCCAAAACATTTGATTCTTTGGGTTTTCATTGTATTGATGGGGTGATAATATGCCCACCAATGTCTCTCTGATGGCCGGCGTTTTACAATCTGCTTAAGGCACCTCATTTCATATGCCTCTTTGAGATATCAAAGCCAAATTTTGCTTAAACTAATTTGTCGCACCGTTGTTTTCCTCACTATTCAGGGATTTGATGATTATCTGCGACGAGTCAGCGACATTCTACACCAGAAGATGGCAGCCATTGCTTCTCTACAGGAGCAGATTTCTGTATATCGCAGCAACAACAGTGTTAGTCAAAGTAGTTCTGTCATGTCCTCAGTCCAAATGTCAGTGACCGAGTCCCACAGCAGTTCATCTACGCAAAGTCATCTGCCATCAAAGTAGACAAAGTAGTTCAGTAAGGTTTGAATATATACCACACTTCTCTGTTTTCCTTGAAGAAACTTTCGTGAAACAGTTCATATTTCAACTCATTTCGGTGCAAAATACAACTGAAATTAATTTGCTCATGTGGGTGAATATTTCAGTAGATTTGATCTCATTAGTTCTGTTGCATGCATAAGGATTTCAACTTCAATTTTTAGGAAACAATGTAGAACATTTTTTTATGATCTCTTTGTTATTTCCTTGTTTTTGATGATAAGAAATCTTAGCCTGCTTGCAACCACACATACATGCAGGCACACACACGTGTATACACACACTAAAAGCTCTCAGTGTTTAGTTCTTGCCATAGATTTATATTATATTATATATATGGTGGTGCTTTCCTCCCTAACTACATCATAAGTGTCAACTTGCTGATGAAAAGAAATATTTCTTTGCCATGTTTTTAACAAAAGAATAACAAAAAATACAAGTACATGTATAGTCAAGTTTATGGAATTTTATATAAAGTTTTATAGTGTGTGTAATATGCTGTTCCCACCTCACAATAAGGACACTTGATTATTGTGAAAATGTTGAGGTTTTTAAAAAAAAAAGCTAGCACATGTTATTCAAAGATTTTTTTTCTTTTTAGCAAAATGTGATGACAAAGTGATTGAGTGTTGTGTAATGTGAACATTGTTTATTTTAGATTGACTTTGATCGTAACTCTTTAATGGAAAGTCCTGTCAAGGATTTTTTGTATGGCAAGAATTGTTGTTTACTCTATTGCATTCATCTATGCATGGTCAGCTCTAAGAAATCTGCTGTTTGCGATAAGAAAAATCACAGACACTGTGGTTGGTTTCATCTTTGCAGTGGTCATTCTAAGATCTCTGCTTTCTGAGATAAGAAAGGTCACAGACACTGTAATATATAGACTGCTTGCTTGCTGAAAAAAGCGTCCCTGTGGAAATGAACAGGGCACAAAGAGGGCAGTGTTGTGCAGCGTGAATTTGCATTTGGTAATTTAATGCCATTTTAAACCTGTACTTACCTATTAAAAGAACTGAAAGGTCTTTGCCACTATGGAAGACTTTAAAATCCTCAGGGAGTATGAGACAACCCATTTCACAGTGATATAGAAAAATAATTGGCGGAGTATAATGATAGAAACTTTTAAAAAATATATTTTATTTTATATGATGTTAGAGACTACCGTATGTTCAAGGGGCATTTTATTTTATGTCTGTGAATCAGTATGATGCTGACGAAAAGTTACTGTAGTTCTATCAAATAAACAAGCAATTGAGGCTATTTTCCCAGGTATAGTTTACGAGACACAAAGAGTAAGTGGTGCGCTGCACCATTACCAACAGAAGAGGATGCTGGTGTGGTTATTTTTAGGGAGGCAAAGTGAGGAGTGAATTGCCTGTATAATATAATGTCTATAGAAAGGTGTTGTACAATACAAGTATTTAATGTTTTCCTTTCATCGAATGATCTTTGATTTGCCAGAGGGAAATATAGTTCAGCATCCAATACTTTTACTGAGTGTTTGTACCTTGAATATCGGACATGCGGCTGCTTTATTTTTGTGTGCTTTGAAGGACATGAGCTTGTGTTGTGAGGTTAGACTATCTGACAATCTTGTTTGGCATCATGCAGTATGAAGAGCTTTCAAAAATGGATTCTGTTAGGATTTTTGTAGGACAACCCCTGTGCTTTCATCTTACATGCATTCCTGTTTTACTTGAAAAGGTCACCCCTTCCTAACTTCATTTCTTTGCATATTGACAACTCATTTCCCAGGTAGTAGAGTGTAGTAGTAGTAACTTTTATACACGATAAATTGACTTGTATCTTCTGATGGAATCTTATGTTAGTTGTTCCTTTTGAACAGGAGTACCGGTAATTTATTCCATTTTAGCAGAGTAATTTATGCCAAAACTGTACCATTTTGATGACCATTGGTGGCACGACTGAGCCCATCCTCTTGTTTATTTTGTGTTCTAGTGTCACATGTTTTTTTAGGCTATTTTACCTAGATGAAAACTCACTACGTACTATTGGATAGTTGCTGCTGGTGTAGAGAGTAGCCAGTGATTCAATATATGATAAAGCTCTTGACTTGTAACTGTGTGGAGAAAGTGCTGTGGAGATGTTTCTTTTGGGATTTTTATGTTTTTCTTTTTGACCTTTTCAAGACTTTGACCCAGTGTGAACCATGTGTACCAAATGTCACAAAACTTTGTTGACAGGGTTTGTAAAACTTCAATCAATAATCCTTTTTGCCTCACTTGGCAGGGTTAAGTTTTTCCCCTGTACTGAATTTGTTTCATTGTTCTCAGAGTACCCTCGTATTTCACAGGACCTTGCTGAAAAAGCTTGTTGTGATGAACATTATATTTGTATTCAAATATAATATTTAATCCTCTGTGATATGTCTACTCAAAACACTCCATCCATGCACATTTTGAAGTGAGAGTATAAGGCTATAAAAGACCTCCAAGGGGGAAAATATGTATATAAATTATATTGTTGTGGAGGAATAGCCTATATTGTTTCTGAAGCTCTGGGATTGTACAGTTTGGGACCTGGGTCAGGAGAAAATATTCCTTTGATGCTTGCCTTTAAGTTTTACTTTAGCATGACTTTTTGTGTATCTTATCTCCAAAATTGAAGAATTTCCAAGTAGTGCTTATTGTAGTGCATGGAAAATTCCCCACTTCATACAAGGGCTCAACATTAAAGCACCCAAGTACATTTCAGGCAGCGAATGTAATGCCTTATCTGTTTAAAAACTTAAAGTTGTTGCAGATAGATTGATTTAACATATATGTCCCACTGCAGGTCCAAGGTGACACAAAGAATTGCCCTCAATTGTGATAGCTTTTACAGATTGAGAGCCACAGAATTCTTAGAGAAAAATATTCATATTTGGTCAAAGCAGTACTTCCATTTACAGAAGTCTAGTTTTATCCCAAAATTGTATATATTGGAATTGACACCCCAATTTACTTTGTGAAGAGTAAAAGAAAAATTTCACCATTTCTTGGATTGCATGCTATGACAGCTACAAATGTATGCCCTCTTGTGTTCCAATATTTTTGACAAACTCGTCCCTATATATTTTACTACCTTGTCATCAACATATATTTATGTACCGTATGTACTCGTGTATAAGACAAGGAGTTTTTCTGAAACTTTGCCGTTCAAGTCTAGCCCCGTCTTTTACACAAGGAATTTCTCAGTAATCAATATCCCATCACTGAAACAAGGGTGATAACCCTCGTGAAAGGGGTCGACCTGAAATACTTGTCATCACATTGATATTGTTTGGATTGTTGGGGTTCGCAGCACAATACCCACCGATATTTTGGTGGTCAGATCATTTAAAATTGTATGAGGAATTTTTATTGATCCTGATGGAATTTTTCCTTTTGGCCTGGGATTTGAAGACATGCACCAATAGAATGTTGGTTCTTAATCTATCTGAAATCTCTTCCCATCTTATACACAAGACATAAAAAAGAGCTCTATTTGCAAGGGTCAATGTCTCCTAATTTACGAGTTGTCTTATGCACAAGTATATACGGTATGTAAATTCCTTCGTGGCATTCCAATTTATGGTGATTAAGAGTTATTTATTTATAGAGGCACCAGGCCCTTTGGCTGTTTTTGGTGGTAAAGACCAGAAACAGACCACAGACTTCTTGTATTATTACCGATAGTGATAACCGCGAAAGGAAAGTTAAATACACATGTAGCTCTATCAGAAGTCTAGTAGGCAGGCTGCTGGACTCATAATCATGAGGTTGCGGGTTAAAGCCCAGCTTGGGTCCAGCGTTGGACCTTGGGATAGGCTGTTACACAAATTTTTCACACTTCACCCAGGTGTGAATGGGTACCCGGCCGGCCAAAGATAGCGAAAGATCTTGTCAATATGTTAGTGTTTGAGTACTTGTGCATTGGTAGCCTGCACTGTATGCTTTGCACAGGGGTTTCTGAATGGCTTTGGTCGGCTGGGGTATTAATAGATTTTAAAGAGCCCAGAGACGCTTGGACACGTGCTATATAAATGCAGTCCATTATTATCATTATCATTGGAATTCAAGAAATCCACATTTGAATAGACCAAATTTATTTATCCGTTTTCTTTTATGGCATGTTCCTCGATGACCACTTTTGATCAGCATGCTATACATTTTTTTATGCTGTCTGATATAGAGAATAAGCTGTAGTGAAAGTCTACAGACTGCCATTTTTAAGGACCCTTTACATTGATTTTGTATTTTAGAAGTTCTTAAAAATGGAATTTACTTGCCCTTCCCAGTATTTGAAATATAATAGATTATTGATACCTGGTATCAGTAATTGAATCTTCTTGATAGAAGGAAAATGCTATTGGGGAGTTGTATAGGTTTGACAGCATGTCTTTTTTAACATAAGATTCACAATTTTTAACTCTTTTGACTGGCTTGTAAGACCTCCGAGGAGTCAAGAGAGCAACCTGTTTTATGGGCTGATTTTTTTCTTGCTTGTCTCGAGGGGAATGGTATTTGTTCACGTTTACGAACACAGGTCTATTTCACTTTTATGAACACTATTACTGAAATGTTCTCAAATAAAATTGAGCATTATGACTTAAAAACATGCATGGAATTATTGTTAGTGATGTTGTTAATTTGTGAAACTTATGAAACTAACTTTAAAACAAAGCTTTCCTGCTCCCTCCCTTCATTACAATTTTTTGTACACAGTCATAAAATGTGTTATTTCAAATCGCAGAAGACCCGAGTTCGATCCCACATGCAGATGATCTGAGTTTTTCTGCTGGAATTCATCCCTTTCAGCCCAGATTGACCAGCCTGCCGTAAATGACCTTACAGTGTTGCAAGGGACATAAAAACAGTTCTAGAAACCAAACCAAACCAGTCTTCATTATAGTAGGCTATGGGTCGAAGAGATCGAGGGGGCTCTTGTGGTCTAGAGGTTATGCTGTTTGCCTTTCATGCCAATTGTCCTGTGTTCGAACTCGGGGCAGTGCAGGCTTGTTGTCTCCAATAAATTTTCTTCTTCTTTTGTCCTTCTTCTCCATCTTTTTCTTCTTCTTCTTGTCCTTCTTCTCCTTCTTTTTATTATTATTCTATGCCATGTCTACTCTTTCAACTAATTGTCTTACTTTTTCTCTTACTCTCTTCATAATCTCCTCCTACTAGTCCTACTCCCTGCTACTCCTGTCAATTGCCTTGCTTCTCTTCTTCCTTGTCTACTCCTTTCCCTTTCAAACACATTCCTGATCTTAGGGGTGGAAAGATCAAACACCTAGTCTTCTCGGATAAGGACAAAAAATCTCAGAGGCCCCATGTGCATGTTGCGCACGCTAAAGATCCCTTGGTGGTTGAAAATTGAAAAGAGGAGGCCTATTAGGCTGCCGCCCAGGCAAAATTCGAATTAAATTCCTACCAAAGAACTTATTTATAGGCCTACTTGGTGCTCTCAATTCCTACCCAAACACTTATGAATGGTTCTCGGTGCCGAAATGACCTTATAGAGTCGATGGAGCCGTAAAACCCCAACCAACCAAACGAAGCAATCGATTCCGTGTTTATTTCCATGGCTGTCCTCTGGTAAACTAACTCCATTGGATTGCCATCAAGGGATGTTATTCCGCCATGACAAAATGTCAAACAGTAGTATACCGGTACTGAGTTATTCCTCTTAGAATAACCCGCAGGGAAAGAAGGCCATCAGGCAGTTGCGGTATTGGTCAAGTTTTTTTTGTTCGTTTGTTTTTCATTTCTTTTATGAGTGTGTGTAGTATGAACCGATTACAGCTCCATTTGAGAGTTATTTCACAGAGTCATGAAAATTCGGATTTAAAATTCCTACCAGACCAGTGGCGGCTACCAAGGCTTCTTAAGCGCAAACTTCTTGAATTACGTGTACCCGGTGGTTGCATTGAGG
>JAUKPP010269681.1:720-11297 GCA_032273245.1 Phyllaplysia taylori | reverse complement strand
CGCGCGCGCTCGCGCGCGCGCACACACACACACCTCGCGTTTCTTCCTTGTCCTATTGTCTATATTTTTCCAACGCTTTCTCCCCCCCCCTCTCTCTCTCTCTCTCTCTCTCTTTCTCTTTCTCTCTCTGACTCTTTCTCTCTCTCTCTCTCTCTCTCTCAAACCACGAGTGGCACTAAAGAAGACTCACCGCGAAGAGCTTGCTCAAGCCGAGTCGTCGCGACAGTTATCTCCCCATCTTCCACAGCTCGGAAGCCGCTGGAGCCTGTAGCGAGGATCTTGTTTTTGCAGGTGAGGAGTTATCACCCAATTGTGAAATCTGAACAAGGCAAGTGCACGAGGAAATAGCAAGGGCCCGCCAGCCGGGCGCCGACGAGTGGATGCCTAAACAAGCCCAAATCTCGATAAAGATGAGGTGGAGAAAAAAAACACCATGTTGAGAAATTCGTTAGGTATCATCTTTTAAGACAGTTGTTGAGATAATGACAAGCAACAGCGTCAGGGTGTGTGAGGGTGACTGGTATGTGTTTGTGAGATCTGGTGAAGTGTGCTTGAGAGAGAGAGAGAGAGAGAGAAGAGAGAGAGAGAGAGAGAGAGGGAGAGAGAGAGAGAGAGAGAGAGAGAGAGAGAGAGAGAGAGAGAGAGAGCTGAGTGGGTCTTTTCTGTTTTCTCACGGCTTTGACTTTTGTAGGGGTTCATTTTGCCTCATGTTGAGTGACTCATCGGAGTCATTAATGGAAGAACAGATAAGAGCAACCAGTGCATAAAACAGATAACACGCAGGTCTTTCATGATGTTCATTCATTCATTTATTTAGTCAGCTTTATCAAATGTTCCAATTCGTTTAATTTTATCATTGTCTTATTTCATTCGCAACAAGAAAATATTATTTTCGAGTCATATTTATGATTTCCACTCTCAGAGATTTTCTGAAAGGAGAGGGTTGGTTGCGGTAGGGGTAGAAACAGGTGATTGGTGCTGTTACTTGAATCCGGTTTGCCTTGAATTCAGCAAGGATTCCCCCCCCCCCCCCCCCTTCCCTGAACAAACACAGTGGCAATAAATGCTAATTCATCATTTAGTTTAATCTACCGTACTCGTATGGTTTAAATTGATATCCTTGCAAAATGATATGTAACAATAACTTTATCATTTGACGCAGTCTACATCATGGTACCGTATCTCCTATTAGGTTTGGTTTGGTTACCAGTTTTACGTCCCCTGCAACACTGTAGGGTCATTTAAGAGACGGGCTACCTCGACCCTGCCTGTCAGGGCCAACCCGGACTGAGAGGGAAAAAATCCCAGCATTTGTTCCGAAATGTATACAATCAGTTTTGTTGTTGTCGTTCCTGTTATTTTGGTGCTTTTTTATGTGGAACCTTTTGTTGACGTGTACTAGAAGAAATGCAAAATATGAAGAATGAAGAAGTTTAACTAAAGTATATCGAGGTTGAAAAAAAATGTTAAAAACCCAACCCAAAACAATAGCTTCGTAAAAGGTCTAATATCCCAAGCCATAATCCGGCCGATTTATTTTGTTTCTGTCCTTCGCAAAAGGACTGTAGTCAGCGAAAACCAGAGAGATGAGAGAGCGGAGTCAGCTAAATCGGACCTGGACTCTTTGGCTAAACACCAACCCCTACCTTCAACGGCCCCCCCCCCCCCTTCCAATATTCAGGCAGCCACTCGCCCCCTTTTTCACTTGTTCTCCCCACAGCCTGAGACAAATTTGCTACTTAAACATCCCAAACCACCACCCCTTAAAAATAAAACTCTTCCTTCGGGCTCTAACCCCCCAGACACGGTCTCAAGTCCTTGAACAATCTCATCGTTTTCAATCCTATGCAGAAAACGGAAGTCCAACTGGCCGAGACGGTCCCTGGTGGGCAGTCAGTAGTCAGCGAGGCGCCCGTCTAGGCTTGTAAGCAAACACTCAAAAACTCTTGTAGGGTCCTATGCAAATTTGCAGGTGTGTCTATGGGTAAGACCTAGCCGAAAGTCGAAGGTGACGAATTTTAATGCAATGTATCAGCCGGTTAAAGCGAACCCTTTGAAGTAGTGGCTGATTGACAGTCGGCCACTGGCGTGCGACCGGCTGGCTGGCGCCACTAACAAGCAAAAACTCGGCTCTACTGTATGCGTGACGTCACAGCGGCGGCGCCAGGCTGTCTGGCCTGACTGTTTAGACCGGGCTCCGCAAGCGCAATTTACCACGTGTCAAAGCCGATTTAGCACGCTACGTGAAAACCTCACTAAACACAGGTGCAATCTTGAAATGTTAAAACTTGAATAGCGAGAGGGGGCAAATCATAATATAATCAGCTGCACATTTTTTTTCTTCTCCATTTGCTTTGAATAAAACTATTACTTTGTAAACTGTAATTGTGAAATCTTTAAAATGGAATATTTAGTAGGAGAAATACCGTAGCCCACAAAACACCGTGGGAAATCACGGTAGAGTGATCACATCACAAGCCGAAACAAGACGTAGTGGGCGGGGCTACAGCACAGCTGTGGACCTCCAGGACTGGCCTGCTATAGGCTCCCCTCTCTCGTCTCGCCACAGATCTCGCTCGTGTGGGAGGCGGAGCCAATCGATACTCGCGACGCGTGTGGGAATTTTCTTCCTAGAGCGTAGTAAATAAACCCTCTCGTTCTCGCTGGGTTGTAACAGTCGTTGTCAACATCTCCATGTGATCCCCGTGTTCCCGAGCCGGCAGTTCACTCAGTCAGATTATTTCAGTCTAAGTAGACGCTGTGTTCACATCCTTCTCTTCTTGTTTCTCGGTTGGTTTATTTTCATTCTGTGCGGATTACACACACTACATTTTCTTGGAACTTACACACTGACTCATCGAAGACTTCAAGGATTTTTTGTGATTCATATTCAAATTCAAAGTCTCTTCAAAGACCTGAGAAGAAAGTACAGCTTTCTTACGTGTAACGCCTGACTCGTTATCAAAGTCAAAACATCCCGTGATTGCATCTGTGTGAGCTTGTGTAGGCCTAGCCCATACTCCACACATCACAAATTCTCCCTTGACCCAAGTCTCGGTCTGTGTTAGCAGCTTGTTTGGAGCCTGTGTTCGCCGCTCCGGCATCAATCGATACTCTTCATCGTGCGCTGTGCTGGCACACACACCCAGTGTAGGCAAGGATTTTGCAAGTGAGTAGTACCACCCGACATCGCTGCTGCCATCCATCATAGCAGTCGCAAGCCGCATTCAATCAATACCACCAGCAGCAGCATTTTGTATTCAGCACTAGCATCATCATGAAATCTGTGGCCACAGAAAGGGTCCGGGCTGGCATTCTCGGAGTGAAGAAAGACGCCAACTGCAGCATCATGAAGACCACCAGTACTGGCATTGAGTTCCGCGGAGAGAAATTCACACTGAGTGAAGAAATGAGAGTGAGTATTTTATCTAGATCTAGATCTAGATAGATCTATCTATTTTATAGTGTAGTCCATTATGAATCCAAACCGTGATGTAGTGGAGAGAGATCTAACAGTAACAGACTAAAGAATAGAATTTGTTTATCTCGATTTTTATCTGATATTTGTCTCTTATTTCGCTACTGTTGCACCATATTGGTGGAAAGAATAAATCAACAATCAAGGTTTAGAAAACTAAGATCTTGTATTTATAGAAATTGTGGATACCTATTATTCACCTCTCAGGACACATGGAAATGAAGGGATCCTTGGTATTGATCTGGGCCTACATTACATGGTTTGACGGCCTGGGTATTGATAGACCAATTACATTCATATAGAATAGATCTAGCCGAAACATTTATTTACCTCTATATTTATACAAATGTATGATGTAGATGTCTAGGCCTATTCTACAATGTGTCTAATCAAGGCTAGAACTCAAAATTACGAATGCATGTATTCTGCAAGGTCCTTTGGTTTCATTAACTTCTTCAGTGTGATCAAATTTGGTTTAAAGAACCTGAAGTATTGTTTTGTTCTGTTTTCAAAGTTGGTTGTTGTTGGGTTTTTTCTTTTTTTCTGAAAGTTGACATGTTCTTTGGCCTACTTTGTCTACGATGTTTAAAATAATATAATACTTGTCTTTAGTAGATCCGTCCAAATTTCTTCCTGTCCCAGTTTTATCATCTGTTGTCTTGTTTTGTCCATCCCAGGAATGTTTCCTTCAGCTCAGCAACATGGTGCCAGAAGTTCCCCGGAACGAGGCAGGCAACATCGACGGCACAGTGCTTATGCAGTACGTCATCGACTACATCCTAGACCTCGAGCTTCAGCTTGGGGGCGGACAAGGTCCCTTCTCCCCCGCTGCAGCAGCGTTCTCATCCTCATTACAAGCAAAACTCGCCGCATCTACGAATTTGCGGGATTCACGGGAACCTTTGTCAGAAAAATCCATAGATAACATTGTACAAACACAGGTGTGTGGATAGATACCCTTTTGTGTTCTGTTTGTTCAGATCGATTCCTGCATTCTCATTCACACTGCCTCATTTTCTCTTATCAAATCTCTCTCTTTCTTTCCCGCCCGCACAGACTCACACATCCACTCACTGACTCACTTTTTCCCCCTCCCTCGCTCCTCTGCCTCCCCACTCCCCCCCCCCCTACCTCCCACACACACACTTTCTATATTTCTTCCCCCAAAATGTCATAACAGTGCTCTAATATTAAAAACCTGCCTCATCTTTTTCTTTCTTTCGAATCTTACCCGTCTCTCGACTCAATATCTGAGATTGAACTCGTTTTTCCTTGGCTTTAAGTTGGCTCATCTCGCTCTAAATGTCTAGCGCCAACAGCTCTCCGTGCCAGGCCAGTTATCCCATAAACGTCAGAACAAGGCAGACGAGAAAATCCATCGACATTCAACTGACACTGGGCCTGGCAGCAGCAATGCTTGCACCACTCGGCGGAGGAGGAAAAATCATTCCTCCTTGTGAATCACTCCGGGAGATCCGATCGATATTTCTCCCCTTCGCCATTATCATCCGTCGGAATCCGTACAAAGCTTGGGTCTTGGCTCCGCTGCCGTCTCCTCGTCGCTCAGATAGCGTTGATGGGCATTGATTTTTTTTTTTGTAGCTATTGCTTTCGCCGCTGCAAATTTGGTCATCTTCGGCAGTCAAGAAAAGCCAAGAGCACCCCCCCCCCCCCTTACACACACTCACACCCTCCCTTGCCCATTCCTCACTTCTTTTCCCTTTCTCTATATTTCCCCTATCTTTCCCGCTACGAAAATTCTTTCTTGGCTTTGAAGAAAAACTGCAATAGACTATCTCTATCTGCCTTTTTTTATTTCGTGTTTTGTGTAATTGTGACTTTGTCTTGTAAGATACTTCTTGTGTGCCAATACCATTTCTCTGCGCCCGATGATTCTTTACATTTTACCATTTTTCTGTCAATGAAGTTTTAAAGAAGAATCAAAACAAGTTCTCCTGGACGTACACATAGACACACACACACATACACACACACACACACACACACACACACACACACACACACACACATACACGCACAGGCGATAGTCTGTAACCATGTTCTTATTCACTGATATTTCACATGTTTACTTGATCTATCAAGATCAAACCTCCTCCTATCTGAACAAGTCTTGATTGTTTGTGTTTCGCTCAATGTTCCAGATGCCAGCCTCTTCATCCCCCTTGTCAGTGTCAGAGTCATTAGCCCTGAGAGCGACAGAGTGTGATATCAGGCCGCCCTCCAAATGAGCTAACTCATTGCCCATATAGCAGATACTCAAAGTAAGTTCTTTCATCTTCATGTATTAGTCTAGTTTGGTTTTACGCCCTTTGTAACACTATATCATCATTCTATGGGAGTCCTATCAGCGCTACATTTGGCCGAGAGGGACACGTCTCAAGAGAAACAAGTTGTCCAACTTGAAGAAGATCCAGCTGACATCTCGCGTGATGCCTGATGGGCGAAGACCCTGACCATTACTATAGCTCCAGTCCGTGTATAAAGCTTGCTTGTTCAATGTTTTCTGTTAGGCCTTTGGTTACTTGGTTGATGAGATGTCTGTTTTGAGTTGTTTTTGGGTGAATCCAATATCATGGGTGTGCGTCCTTGGATTTATTTGTCCTGATACAAAGGTGTGGGGTTTTTTTCATCACTGCGTACAGTTTTACTGTCCTCAACTTTTTAGTATAGAGACCAAATGGTTATTCATGATATATTGTTTGCTTACTCAATGTTGACCTTCTGTCACTGTACTGTCTAAATAATTTATTACACATTATGATTCGGGTGTAAACCTTGCCTGTCTTCAAACATGTACATGTATTACGGTAATTGCCTGTGGTTTGTAGCAGACGAAGACAAACACTTATCAGCGCTTTGTTTGTCGTGATTAAATGAGGCAGGTGTCGACCTACGTTCTCGTTACCTGCAGTATAGGTTATTAATTAAACTTGTGCACTCCAAGGACTGAAATAGATTGAATACAACTGGGGGATGAGAGGCGGTGGCGGTAGTGAGAAGACAATAAGTTAATTCTTTGGGCTCGTCTGTTTGATTGCGCGTATGTACTTGTGAGCTCAGTCACAACTGTGAATTGAGCAAGTGGCCAATGAGTAGTTGTCCCGGATGGCGGTGCCCGGCCCTCCCCGCTGCTCAGATACCACACACCTGTGGCTTTATTTATTTAAGTACACTATTGTGACCTTTTGAAGACCAGGTGCTGTAGTCGCCATGTGTGTGTTTGAGAGGGAGGGGTGGAGGGGAAACTTCGCCAAAGCCCTCTATCCACCAACTCTTGGTTTGGGGTGGTGATATGAGAGAGAGAGAGAGAGAAGGGTCGGGGCTTTGAGGGGAGCCCGACATGAGTATTACGCCCTGAGACAAAAAGTTTACCTGAGAATTCCAATGGAGATTTTCGCGAGAGTCCAGATGGAAACAGCTTAAGACACTTGACCACTCGCGCCCACTCCACCCATTCACTCAAGATCTAAAAGTTTCGGTAGAGGGAAAAGGGGGGGGGGGGGGGGGAGGGAAAAAATTAAAACACCCACCCCGTTAAAATTTTTAAACAATTATTAAAAGAGCACGGGTTTATCTTTCCCCCCAGCGCTTAAGTAAATACCCGCGGCAGTCTAGCCCGATTACGGGTACAATTCCACATCTCGCCGGCTTACTTAGGAGTCATTATGAGGGTAAATCATATTAGAGCGGACCCCTCTACTGGGTACTCGAAGAGGTCTCTGGTCTTGGGTTAAGACGCACTGAGTACATTGCAGCTGTTGTGTAAGTGCTGCCTGCTAGCGCTGCCCGTGCCCTGGGGTCGGACATTAAACTTGGCCAGTTATCCAAACTAGGATCTGGATGTCCAAATAATAGACGTAATTGGTTGGATTTTTAAAGAGAATGAGTTGCTCTTGTTTCTAGATAATATCTAACTTCCACAAGAGTGATTGGTTGACAGACTCTGAATGAAGTATTCGTCGTCCTTTAGTTATGACAGCCTGTGCGAGTCAAGTCACTTCAATCAACAAGTCCAAACTCTCCTTCGTTTTTCAAGGAACCAAGATACAAAATCTGGATTAATATAATTTGAATATAAAATAGAACTTCCAAGAAACAGGACTTCCCTCCTTCACTCCATCCCATGATAAATTTGACAATTATTTGAAAATTCAGATACATAATTCAATATGGATAATGCAAATACATATTTGAATCTAGAAAAAGGAATTCTTTGTACATGCCTATCGGACAGATGGTTTTGGTCAGTCATGGTGGCTATTGGGGGTATTAGGGGTGGCCGGATATCCCCGATGGCGGCCGTCTTTGTTGTATGATCTCAAGAGACAGGGTGGTTCACCCATCAAGGACCGTGTAATCCTTGCAGATCCGCTGCACCTTTGTTCCCCAAGGTGTTGATAATGGAAAGATTAAAAAGTTTATGTGTACGGGTCTACATTTAGGGCAGTAAGTTTAATACGACAAAAAAGGAAACATGTTTTGAGACGGTGTTGAGCCTTCGAATACTTTGAACGTTATTTATTCTTCGTGTATCTTAGCTGTATTCACCATTGTGTTTAATTTGTTTGGGAGTTGATTCGCCCTAAAAATGAATAACTCTCACAGATATATAAGTAACATTCTAAAGAGATTCTAATAGAAGTGGCTTTTTAAAAAAATGATTAATTACTAGCTGCGTCGCCGGCTTCGGGTCCTGATCTCAGGTTCGACCTCATTGCCAACTTTCGATTGTGTAGCATTCGTAGTTTTGTGAGAAAAGTGACACCTGTGTTTCCAAATTGTCAAATATATTTCATAAGAAAAGTATCATGAGTCTCAAACCAAAGCCTCGAACTAAAAAGTCAAGAAGTTCAAGCTTAGTTAAAACAGTTTTATAAATAAGTCGATGCTGTGTGAGGTTTTTGTTGTCAGTCAGCGGTTCACGCACCTGTTGTCAGATCGCTGCTCTAACTACGTACTTTGTTTCGGCGTGCAGGCCCTCCCAGCCAGCTGGATTACGCTGTAAAAATGTTGACATTCCTCGACGCCCCCTCGGCGCACCAGTATTGTCAAGCTCTTGTCTTTACTCAAGTCTAATTGAACACTCCTTTAGTCTCCTATGGCTTATAACTTTGCACGTGCTCTCTTATCTGAGTTTCTTCTTTACCAGTCTTTTTCTTACCGATACAAGTGGCGTGTTAACTGCCTTCATCCCTCCTTCTCTTCCTCCTCGCCTCTTTCTCATTGCCTTCTACCGGGTGATGGACACAAGCTTCCGTGTTGAGTAATTTAGAGTTGAGAGTTTAAACTCAGTACATAGTGAATACGTAATAATTAAAATCATCAAAATAAATATATGCGACCGCCGTCTTTTCCGCTATTATTACGTTAGGTTTTTTTTCATAAGCTTGTTGTGTTTTGTCTTTTTGTTGTTTTTGTTTTGTTTGCAAATTATTTTTGTAGGGGGTGTTTTCATTCGTAACAGTGGGTAAAAATGAAACCAGCAATAGTTGTTTCAGTTCACTATAATTTGAAATTTCTTACATCGGGCTCATTCTTGACATGTATGTACACAAATGGAAGGGGTGTGTGGTTTTTTTTTGGGGGGGGGGGGGGGATTATGTTACTGAAAGTCGTTGTTAAGTAAATGAGTTGTTTTCGCCAACTGTCTTCGAGAAACACGGGCCTTTTACATGCGCGAGGAAGAGTATTACATGTATGTATCTACTCTTTTGAAAGGGGGTCTTGATTTATATTTACCCCTGAATCATTTATGATTTACCTGGCAAATAGACTATTCGCGGTGCCTCTCGATGTGGACGAAGCGAAAATCTCACTTCTCTCTCTCTCTCTATCTATCTATCTCGATCTCTACCCAAATTTTCTCTGTATCTCTATTTTATTCTCTTTACGTCTCCCACTTTATCTTTCTTTCCCTGTCCTTTCTCTCCCTTTCTTATCTTTCATTCCTCCCCATTCTCTCTATCTCATTGTATACATGTACGTACATCCCTTGCTCCATTTCTTCCCCGGACCAAGTTCTGTTCCCCTCTCTTCTCTCAACTCTCTCTCTCTCTCTCTCTCTCTCTGTCTTGTGATCTCTCCCATTTCACCTTACTTGCTCGCGGCTCTCCGCGTTCTCTCCCTCTCCCAAAGCCTCGCGGTCTGTCGGCGCGCAGCTGTGTTCAGATTGTGGGAATGCTTCACTCGGCCCAGACAGACTGGCGCCACCGCTCGACGGCCGAGACGGGGCTTTGCCAAAACCTCGACAGAACAGGTGTTCACAGCACCCCCTCCCCCTCTCCTCCTCACCCCCTCCTCCAACACTTTTATCCCTCGTTCTCCTTTCCTTTTCTCTACTCTCCCTTTTCATGTTGCCGCCACCCCCACCCCTTCACGTGCCTGCTTGAACAAACTATCAATGTTGTCCCACCTTCTAAGTGTTTGAAGGTCCTTGCCTCCTTCCACCACCCCCCCCCTTTTTTTTTTTTTGGCCTTCGTTGTAACCGCTGTCCAGTGTCCACGCATACACACGGAAGTCAATTTTCATGTTTCTCAGTTCGTGCCGCGCGTTGCTTCCAGCACCAGTTTTCGTTTATCGAGCAGGTTTTTGTTCGTGTCATTACAGACTTTGTAAAAATAAACGACTTATCTATAAGCAACATTCAGTTGGGGATGTTTGTTCTCTATTGATTTGTGGGGTTTTTTTTTTTTCGAAATCCCCTACAATTGAGCAGAAGAATGTAGAACGGTGTTTTTACCTACGCTGCTTACACTAAATGTTGCAAAAGTTTTTGTTTTTAGTTTATGGAATGAGTCACTTCACTTTTATGGTGGCAACAAAGGCCTCACAACGATTGAAGTTTTATTTGTTATCGAGATCACCTTCTGTGTGCTGAATGTATTGTGTGGAAATTTATGTTTCATGATCAGAAAACGCCCACACTCAAGTTTGCTTTTCACGCGCCCCGTATCTATTTGAACTACCATGAACCGGATTTTAGTTCTCACACGTTTTTACTAAGGACGTCGCAGGTGGTGGGATGGGTAATTGCGATTGCGTGAATGCTGTTCTCCACCTCTTGGGGGGGGGGGGGGG
>JAUKPP010269659.1:0-11298 GCA_032273245.1 Phyllaplysia taylori | reverse complement strand
TTGTTGTTGTTGTTGTTGTTGTTGTTGTTGTTGTTGTTGTTGTTGTTGTTGTTGTTGTTGTTGTTGATGATGATGATTGTGACTGGTTGTTGTTGGTTGATGTTTTTAGGGGGGAGGGGTTCTGTTTGTTTGTTTGTTGGAGTTTGTTTGTTGTTGTTGTTTTGTATTCCTTGAGTTAACGAGAGATTTAAAATCTAGGGTTTGATTTATAGGGCCCTTAGAGCGCAAAGGACTAGACTTGTCTTCTCAGATAAGGACAAAAATCTCGGAGGTCCCATGTGCACATTACGCACGTTAAAGATCCCTTGGGAGTTGAAAATCGAAAAGAGTAGGCCTATTAGGTCGCCGCCCAGGCAAAATTCAAAATTAATTCCTACCCAAATAGCTTACTTTGGAATGGTTATCGGCGCCGAAATGACCTTATAGAGTCGATGGAGCCGTAAAACCCCAACGAAATGAACAAAGGATTTGAACTCACGAAGATGAAAGTTTATTTTTGTGAGAAGTCAGTACTAATTTTGCTGTTTTATCCGTAAAGACTAATTTGGCTATTTCGATTTTAAAGCTCACCACCCCACCCCCCCCCCCCTCCCCACCAACACCTGGACGCCGAAGACCTTATAGAGTTTGTGGAACCCTAAAACCCGAACCAAAACAAAACAAACCTCACCAACATACAGAGCATAATTTATCTACGACTGATTTGCCATCCGTGGGTCAAGAGCATTGGGGTATCTTCTCAGAGCCGTAGAGAATCTTCCTCCAAACCTCTCCCAGGGTCGAGTTTGCCCTCGCCATGTTGTCCAGTTCTAATGGGACGTCCACGAGACGCGTGTACAGGTGAAGACCGAGGTTGCTGCTGACGTCAATGTGGTCAAGGTAGACTTTCCTAATGTCGGGGAAATCCGGGTAGACGAATTTGTAGTCCACCACTCTGAGGGGGAAAGTGTTGGATTAGTTTGGTTCTGTTGTTTACGATTTCGATCTCCTAATATTCCATGAAAGTTTAATGCATTCATTTCTTTTCAATTATCAGGCAGGTAGTGATAGGAAATGACTAGTAGGGCAATGTTGATGAGTCTCGGAAGGTAAATAATACTATTAATACTGATACTCATACCAGGTTTTGATTACCAGTTTTACGTCCCTTTGCAACACTCTGAGTTCATTTAAGAGACGGGATACATCGACCTTGCCCATTAGGGCCAAGCCTAGCTGAGAGGGAAATTCCAAGCAGTAAAAAGCGCAGATCGTCTGCCACCGGTATCGAACTCGGGTCTTCCGTATGACAGGTTAAGAGCCTAACCATTACACCGCAACGCCGATATTCATACATGGTTTGAAATCGTTGTTTAACATTATTGATATTTACCCGAAAAGATACTTTAGTTAATCCCATTACAATAAGAAAATTAAAAGAAAAGAAAAGAAAAAAAATGGAAAAAAAACAGTAATGGCTGTTCCCCTCTTCGCAGTATAAACAGCAATATAATTCTGAATTCTCACTTGTTGCAGCATAGAAGCTTAGCGCTTAAGGCGGATGCACTAATGACTAAAAGGAAAACTTATTATTACAGCACACTCTAATAATTCTCCTTCATATGTAATATAATCATTGAAAGATAGTGGTAACAAGAAAGAGACCAAAAATTAGGACTTTTAGTGAAAGTGAGAGTAAGTAAGTTACTAATATCACAATAAATAAATCAATAGCCAACTGGGGTCAATAAT
Source organism: Phyllaplysia taylori (assembly GCA_032273245.1). Classification (NCBI taxonomy): domain Eukaryota; kingdom Metazoa; phylum Mollusca; class Gastropoda; order Aplysiida; family Aplysiidae; genus Phyllaplysia; species Phyllaplysia taylori. Next base: position 9,567 of record JAUKPP010269659.1, on the reverse strand, counting down.
ATGGAACAGAAATTTGGCTCAGGGATTTTTTTAAAGCAATAAAAGTTACGAACCTTGACTAAAGTGTACAATATTATCATATAAATCTGCTTTGATGGAAAATGTAACGTTTTAAGTATCTTAGTGATTCAAATTTGTATAAATGAAATTAGGCTATTAAGATGCAATCCACTTTCAATTTCAATCACAGTATATTTCATACCGTCTGCATCTTGGCTGAGGCTGTCCTTTTTATCGCTATTTGTACGTCCACGGGCGCCACAGATTTTCTGGGTATCTTTAGGATCCGATCTATTTTTGAAAGTCACTTTGGTCCTCGTTTCTTAAATCTTATCACCAGACAGGTACATAGCTATGTCGGGAATAAGGGAGTTAGAAGTCACAGGAGCAAGTTGCCTCGAGAGCTTCCCCGGCGAAAGCTAAATATACAACAAAAAATGCAAGACCATTAATAGGCGATCTGCTCTTATAGATCATTTATTAAAACTGGAATAACATTTTTGTTTGAGAACTCCGTTTTCTCTGGAAAGTCATTGTGATAACTTGCCCCTGTGAATTCTAGACTATCTAGACCTCTCTTCATGGGTCCGACTCCCGTCCTATCAGAGATAGACGTAAAATTCGGAAGTCTCGCCTCTTGATTGACCTTACAGTGTTGCAAGGGGCTCTGATTAAAAACAAAAACAAAAATACTTGATGGGGACATCGGCAAAGTACTTTTAATGCAATTTTCTGCTGGTGATGTTTGCGGAGGAGGAGGATGCTGTCGTTGCTATTACTGTTGTTGGTGTTGATGCTTGATTTTTTTAAAAATCATTTTTCCTATTGATTCCTACGATCAAGTCTTAAGCTTTGAAGTGTAGAGAGAAGGTACTCACTTGATGAGACTTGGGTATCTCTGTGCTATAATCCAGGGCACAAAGGTCGAGTGATATCCCCACTGCCTTGAGTTGTAGTAGCGATAATGGTTGTACCAGACCTCCAGGAATTTGGCCCCGGGTCTGGAGAGGATGAGGGAGTTTGCTAGATTGTTTTTGTTCTCATGACTCATCACTACTTGTTCTGTGCGCTGTGACGTCACATCACGTAAGAGAAGCTGGTCAGTGTCCAGATACATCCCGCCTAAATCTGTGATGGAAAGTTCAAACTTATTTTCATTTTACTGTTTTGTAGTGGTAATCATGTAGTTATCATTGATTTATTTTCTTTAGCTCATCTACGCAGAAACAATCGTGATTTAAAATATCACACATCATGACCCTTGCAGAGAATAAAAAACAAATTAAAATTGATACAATTGAAATCGGCCACAATTAATGATAGGAAGAAAAGAAAGTAATGGAGGGCAGAAAGGGATTTACTTTATTTAGTGGAATTTGTTACACAAAAAAAAATAAGTACACTTAGGCTACATACTCAAACCATCGTTTGTGTGACAATTAAAGGTGAAAAACTCAGCTTCCCCTTATTATTATTAAGTATTCGGATTATTAAGTATTCGGAATATTTTTATTTTTTTATGCTAGTGATAATCTTTAGCGAGATATACAGTTTTACTCATGTCCGACTTTTCTTGGTTACAAAACAACAACAAGCTAGCCATTAGTAAATCAGTTTTACGAAGAAGTCTTTAGCGGCAAAATACCTTCAACTCTTGCTAAAAAGTAAGCGTACAATGTTTTCCGAAAAGGGACACAAGAATTTATATTTTTAAAAAGCAGTAAGAAAGGAAACTATTTTTAACGACGCCTGTATCTACATGAGGTACGGATTGGTTTGGTTTTTTTTAGATGGGTTCGTTTTGGTTGTAGTAATTGGTTTTGTTGTTGTTATTTTTGCTGTCGTTGTTGTTTTTGTTGTTGTTGTTGTTGTTGTTTTGTGTTGTGTGGTTTTCCAGCTTTGCCACCCAGAGTCTGACTATGGCTGTACGTAGCCCACTTTCATCCCAAATGTTGTTGTTTTTGTCGCTTGCTTCTAATATAATTGCTGTACCGGCGCCGTGGTGTAATAGTTAGGCTCTTCGTCTTGCATGCGGAAGACTCCGGTTCGATCCCCGATCGCGGACGATCTGGGTCTTTTTCTGCTGCGATTTTTACGTTCTCAGCACGGGTTGGCATAGACAGGCAGGGTCGAAGTAGCCCGTCTCTTAAATCACCTTACAGTACGTAAAACTGGTAACCAAACGAAACCAAAAAAGAATTGCTGTTGTTTTTGTCGTTGCTGACACTGTTTACGTGCACCTTACCCCTTCAGAGGGGGCATCGATGGCCGAGCAGTAGTGCGCCACCTACAGACGAGAAGGTCCCGCGTTCGAATCCGGAGAGGTTCACCAGGATTTTTTCGGAGTTTTAATGGCTCCAACCCCTTATTGGAGATGGACGTAAAATTCGGAGGTCCCGTTTCGTAAATGACCTTACAGTGTTGCATGGGGCGCTAAACCAAAACAAAACCCCCCTCGGAACATTTATCCACAAGAGGTATTATTTTGCCTTCTGTTTTTATAACTTTTTTTGGTCGCTTGGTTCTTAAATTTGCTGCGAATATTTTGCACTTAATTTTTTTTTCTAATAATAAATAGTAGATGTTATTTTTTAGTTGTGTTGTTGTTTTGGGGTTCTTTATTTTTGTTGTTATTTATTGAGGGTATTGGGTTCGTTTTTGTTTTTGTTTTGTTGTTGCTGGGTGTTGTTTTTGTTTTTGTTTTTGTTTTGTGTGCGTGTGTTTGTTTGTTTGTTTGTTTTGGGGGGGGGGGGTGCTGTTGATGTTCTTTAAAGGGGGCGGCTGACAGTTTACCTCTCAGGACCTGTATCCGCACAATGTCTGACTTGTGTTGTACGTATCCCAGTTTCTTCCCAAATATCATTTCAGGGGCGTCTTGACGGACATGGAAAACGCGGGGAGACAGGTGAAGCAGGAGGGTCCAGAGGCGTCCTTGTGGTGGGGAATCTCCGTGGAACAGAACAACGCACGGTTTCTGGGAATGAGAGGAAGGAAAAGTAAGGGGGGAAAGTGAGGTAATTCTTGAAAATAAAATAGTATTTGAAAATGATATTTTGGAGTCATTTCAGAATGTTAAAAATAAACCCCTACCAAACGAGAAGGTCTCGGGTACAAATCCGGGGAGGTTCACCGGGATTTTTTCGGAGTTTCCATTGCTCCGACCCCCGTCCTATCGGAGATGGGGGTAAAATTTGGAGGTCCCGCCTCGTAAATGACCTTACGGTGTTGCATGGGGCGTTAAATCAAAACTAAAACAAAACAGAAGGCAGCAAACATGATTGGGTACCTGAAAGCGCAGGACACTGAGCACACTGACTAGGTGATGTGCCCTGAAGTCTTGAGATCCAAACCACACGTAATGCGCCACGTTTGGAATCGTCAAATCAGAACTTTCATAGCAAAACCTTTTCACGAACGTCCTCAAACACTTTCTGTTTTCGTTTTCAATTGTTAAAACGCCTTGAGAAGATGGTATTTCCTCCGTGTGAAGAAATATCCCCGTAACGTTGCAGTTGAATTTTACTTGTTGTCTTTCCGGAGATGTCATGTTAAGCAGAAGCTGGGAGTCGTATACACATGGATGGATGAACGAATTTTCTGGAATATTCTGAGACAGATTTGATATCTTCGGGATAGCCTTGATTGTCCCGGAGGATGATGAAGCTTCAAACAGTTTAGAGAAGGCATGTTTGCTACTCACTTCGGACGTGTTGGTGGTTACTGTGAAAAGAAAGGAAATTAGATTTGAAGCAATATACAATGTAGAAATAATTGTAATTGCAAACAAAGCATTGCTGATAACAACAAGTCTAACGCTACCATAAACTGTATTGAGTATTTCATTAAGATTATTATAAAGGCGCTACATCCAACAGTGGATAGTGATGTTAAAAAGTCCATGAAAGATTAAAGATATAATTAACAATGGTATAGTGAGCTCCAAGTGGTTGTTTGTTAGGTACATTGTCCCTGCACTTCCGATGTCTTCGTTATCAAAAGGGTGATATCCATTATTTCTACTTCGGGAAAAACTATTCCAAAAATACATAGGCCTACAAATAGTCGTGTAACTCTCCCTTTAAAATTCGTACTAAATGCAATCAATCAACGAGTAACTTTCGCAAGCACCTAAACTGGCTGATAAGGCTTTGAATTAAGACAGGGTATTATGCTTACATCTGAAGATTAACAACTTGCGTATATCTTTGTTTTTTAATTGCTTCACATTACAAAATGGGCCGAAGCGGTATTATCACTTTAGTGCAGTCAAAATTTCGTGGCCAAACCTTTGCTCAATTTTCTTTGAAACAAATGCATGAATTTCCCCCAACCCTTGCACAGGTCTTTGTTTCCATTAGTCTCAATAATATCATATTTTTCTGAACGGATTCATGTCGTATTTCTGAAGTTTCTTTAAGTAAGATCAGTAAAAAAAAAAAAAAGATTAAGATATTCCCGCTCTGACCACCCTCTTGATTTTTTAATGATCTTATTTAAAGAATTTTTTTTTAAATATATAAGATACGATTTATTTTTTAAATAGCATAATCCTGTTGAGACAAATGGGAGAAAAAAAACACCAAGACAAAGTTTGGGCCAAATTCTTGCAGCAGTTTAAGAGAAAACAAGCAATGTTGCGCCAGGAGTTTATGACAGCACTATTATACCTTTGCTTATACTTTGCTTCAAATGAAACTTGAGTGGCTTTGTTAACATGCCGTCTTAGAACGATATGAAATAATAATAAACAAACAACCCAAAAGAAATGGCACTGATTGTGAGCATACAAATAATATTATGACGCCTGGACGGAATATTCCACACAACGTTCGAGTGAAATCGCCTCTAATTTATTTTACGATTTTTTCATGTGTCTTAAAGATGTTGCAAGATAAAGTTACGCATTTGTCTTTTTTTTTAATCCAGAAAATTAAATGCTTAAACGAATGCTGGTTTGGGTGAATGCATTCAAGACAAGATACGTCTATCAAAATTACACGACTTTTGGTCGATTTTGCTTAATATTTCTACTACTAGTTACAACTTCTTCTTTTTTTCTCCACAAATTTCATTTAAACATTCAACAATTTCTCTAATATTTGTTTTTCTTTCATTCATTATACTGTCGGCTTTTTTCATATATTCATCTTTTCATTCATGTGTGTACTATAAAAATGTGTAGTCCTATCTAATTGTTTGTCTACTGTCATTGGGGGGGGGGGGGGGGATGGGAAGCGCTTTCTAACATGTAACAGGATACAAACGCTAGTTTGGAAAGCGAGATCTAGTAAAAAAAAAAAAGGGTATTTACTACATTTCGTGCGGTAGAGCAATCCGTTAAGCTTTTCACGCCCATTCGTGAACAAAACCGTCCGTTTGTTAAACTTTTTTTCGGGTATAAATCGTGGGTTAAGTGGATTGAATTTTAAAGGGGTCGTTTCATTCCTTGGGTCAAGTTTCCCGTGTGTACGTGAGAGATATAGATATCATGCTGGGTGCTTAACGTGTGCTGGATTTCCTACAATGTTTTGCCACGGTTCTACGCCTAAGATTCTGGAAAGGGACATCTTAAAACTGGATTTCTCACAGTGGACGCATATTTCTCCCCAAGTTTACTTCTTCGTTTTCTCTACTTTGTCTATATCATCAACTTGGCTCTTTGATTTTTTGTCTGACTTGCCTTTCTCACTCTATTGTCTGCTTTCTCTGTTCCTCTTCTTCCATTTCTTTGTCTACTCTTCCTCTCTCCCTCAACCTCGCCCCTGATCCAAGACTAAGTAGGATCCAACACCTGGTTCTCTTAGATAGGGACAAAAACCTTGGAGGCACCGCGTGCACTGTTAAAGATCCCTTGGTGTTTGAAAATCGAAAAGAATTAGCCTATTAGGACGTTGATAGGGCAAAAATTCTAAACTAATTCCTACTCAAGTACGAATACTAATGGAACGTTTGGAATGTTTCATGCGCCGAAATGACCTTACAGAGTCGATAGAGCCGTAAAACCCAAAACAAATAAACAAACAAAACATTATAGCATAATACGGCTGAATAACGCCCTTCTAAATCGATAATTTCTAACGATTAATTCCTTTGGGTAGCACGCAAACAATGGTAGTTTGATGCCCAACAGGCCTAAAGCAGTGTTAATCATTATCAGCCTTCAGACGGACAGTGCACTGATTTTGGCTACAGCGGACCATACACATTGAAGCACATTGTTCTGCTTTTCTTTTGTAAATCATCTACACTTTCATAAAAAAAAGTATCGGCCCTACTCGAAGACCGGCGCCCGTGGTGTTATATTTAGGCTCATCGGCTATCTCACAGAAGACCCGAGTTCGATCCCCATGAGCATCTGCCGTGGGGATTTTTTCTGGGATTCGTCCCTATCAGCCCGGGTGGCTGTGACACACAGGGTCGAAGGAGCCCATTCCTTAAATGACTTAACAATGTTATAAGGGGCGTAAAGCCAAAGCCAACAAATGTTCAACCTACCAGAGAGCCTTTATTTTTAGAGGAGAAACAGTCTGAGCAATGCGAGCGTGGCCTCAGATTACTACTCGTATATTAACACCTGCCACATTTTCTTTCCTAATCCGCGCTCCGATTGTATGTCCCAACTCCGCATTCAGAGGCTTCGTTTCTCCTCTCAAAATATAGGCTCTCTGAACCTACTCTACTGTAAATTGCATAAGACATTTACCGTGTGTATCCTCTGTGCTCCATATGAAATTTGATATCACTCCTCCGTCCCCTGAGGTCTTCCACAGGTGCGAGATGGCGTGCAGAAACAGAGAGCAGTAGACCAGACAACAGCCCAATAGTAAAGTCCTCACCATCAGGAAATACCGCATTTTCGCAAGTTGTCGGGGGGATTTCACTTGCGCAAGAGGAAGTTACGCGTGCATAGAGACATTTGTCTTGGGTTTTTTTTTCTTTCTTCTTTCTTTTTAAGCCAACCTTTTGCACTATGACGAAAGAAATTCGGCTAAAACAGCCAAAGATGCTGGCGCCTCTATAAACAACTAAGTAAATTGACGAAAAGAAATACCGTACTGCATTGTTGCAAGCACTCGGGAACTCTCATGTGTGCAGTTAGAAGTTATTTGTGTTTAGAGATGCCAGTAACTGAAACGAAATGTCGCATTTACAGAAATTGTGGGGGGCTTTTGCTTTGTGCAGTTAGAATTTATTTATCTATTTATTTATTTATTTGTTTGTTTGTTTGTTTGTTTGTTTGTTTATGGCTACAGAACTTTCTTTTGCTGGTTTAAGTAACTTGATTTGCACAACTGATGAAATTGTTCTCCACACCGTGCTGAAGACGTTTGATTTAACGATGAAAGCGGGGGAAGATAATAATAATATCCGCATCTTATAAAATAGTTCTTGAGGATTATTCCTCCATAGAAACATTGCAGCTATAACTTTGGCTTGTCTTACCAGGAAAAACGTTACATATTATCTACATGAAAGAAAGGTGTCTTTTCGCAACATCAAAAGTCATACAAACGTTTTGTCTAATTTTTTTAGTATTATTATTTTATTTTTTTTATTTATTTATTTTAATTGTTGAAAGTAGTTATTGCAGCCTCAGAAATAATAGAGCGGTGTTTTTTTAATGGAAAAAAAATCATTTCATAAGCCACCTAGCTTGAACAGCCAAAGATGCTTTACTTTTCATAAACCACCAACATCTAGTACGGTCTATTTAAAAAAAGGTGTAGATAATCTTTGGAAAGTTTCGTAAGCACCGATGATCATCTAAGCATATTGGATAGATGTGGAAATCCATCCGAATCTTACACACATTATGAAACCATCAGCACATCCATGAAGAAATATTCAAGGCCTCCTCGCTAACTCACTGATCATTCCTGCAGAACTGAACCTCTAACTTTTTAAATGGCATGGGGCAGTCCCCAGAGCATTTACTTAGACCACCCCATTCACTTATTGTGACAGAGTTTGTTCTGTCTGTCCTTGGGGTTGAAACTAGGGATATGCGATTACAGTTTTTTTGGACTCGAATCCTATCCGAGTAATTGAAAATTGCCCGATTTAGTATTCGAGTACCCAAGTAATTATCATTACTCGAACTCTGATGTAAGAATTTTTTTTTAAAAACAGCTTCCCCATAAGAAAATACTCGAGTAATTACTCGGGTGCTTGCAGATTTAGGATTCAAGTGAGCACTCAAAAAATTAAACACTATTCGAGTGAGTACTCAAAATTACTAAGTACTCGATTACTCTACCTACTCGATTACCCGTACACCCCTAGTTGAGACCATTCATTGTGTCTGTCTCTTTCCCCTCGGGTCTGCCCACTTTGTCAGTGCTAGACAAGTCTGTCAAGGAAATGGGCGGCGCTAGTGAGATAACTTACGGGAGACGGCGGGACCGGGTGAGATGTGACGGCTGGTGCATAACGGGCGAAGAAAAGACGTTTGGTTTGGTTACCAGTATCACGTCCCCTGTAACACTGTAAGATCATTTAAGAGACGGGCTTCTTCGACCCTGCCTTTCAGGGCTAACTCGGATGAGTGGGAAAAAATTCCAGCAGAAAAAAAAGCCCAGATCTTCCGTGCTCGGGATCGAACTAGTCACCCGTGTGGCAGGCAAAGAGCCTAACCATTACACCACAGCGCCGGTCAGGATAGAGACCTATGACTGCATGCATGAAACTCTATACCTGGATTACCACACTATTAGGTAGAAAGTTAGCCAAGCACAATTACTTATTCAACACTCCATCTAATGGTGATGGTGCGAACTTATGAGTAAATTCGAAAAGATGAATTTGGCATAAAGCAAATGCAATAATATTCTACCTGTTTTGATTTCATAATTATTTTTTTCTGAAAGTCAAACAATATGGCGATGCCACCGCTTTGAAGTTGGATCACATTTTTTTATGCACCCTTTATAACAAGGGTTAAACCAAAGTTAGATTTGCCATAATCCTGGCGAACAACTCTCCGCTTTTCATATTGAGTTTCTCATGGCACAAAAATTATTTCTGTTTAAAAAGCCGCACGCCAGGCACACCCACTTCATTATCGGAGCCATGTCAAATAAAAGACTCTTAAGGCTCAGAGAGACTTACCAAATACAACAGTCAACCGACATGTGGTGTAACAGTTACGCTCTTTGCTTGTCATGCGGAAGGACAGGGCTCGATCCCGGTCACGGACGATCTGGGTCTTTTTTTTCTGCTGGGATTTTTACCCTCTCAGCCCGGGTTGGCCTTGACAGGCAGGGTCGAGTAGCTCGTCTCTTAAATTACCTTACCGTGTTCAGTAGACGCAAAACAGGTAACCAAACAAACAAAGTCAAGTTTCGAGAAAATAATAATAGGCATGTCATAACAGATTTTCCTCGGGACTACCTCCTCCACGTGTGATATCATAATTGTTCGGTGCAACTTTGTCTAAAACATTCTTAAACGCCATGTGAATAAAATAATAATAATGATAATAATAAAGGTTATTTATATAGCGCCAAATCCCAATAAGCTCTAGGCGCTTTACAATCACAGCGTATACAGATTAGCATAACATCCTCC
>JAUKPP010269648.1:0-11299 GCA_032273245.1 Phyllaplysia taylori | reverse complement strand
CAGGGTCGAAGTAGCCCGTCTCTTAAATGACCTTACAGTGTTGCAGGGGACGTAAAACTGGTAATCAAACCAAACCAGTCAGTGGTGGGTTTGTAGTCAGTTTCATATTCTTAGCAGTTTTTAGCTGAAATAATAGAAGCAACGCTTCAATATTACATGAATCAGCACTATTGATAACGATACTGGGCATACTGTTTAAGTTTTGAAAAATTACTTAAAATGTTCACTCTAGACAATGGACTAAAATGAATTTTCCGTTGCTGTGGTGTAATGTTTAGGCTCTTCGCCTTGCATGCGGAAGACCCCGGTTCGATTCCCGATCGTAGACAATCTGTCTTTATTATTTCTGCTGGGATTTTTTCCCTCTCAGTCCGGGTTGTCCCTGACAGGCAGGGTCGAAGTAGCCCGTCTCTCAAACGATCTTACAGTGTTGCAGGAGACGTAAAACTGGTAACCAAACCTAACGGTACTGAGCCTACTGTTTAAGTTGCGAAAAATTACTTAAAATGTTCACTCTAGACAAGAGATTAAAATGAATGGAATTTTAGATTCTGAATGATAGATTGTGTAGCGCGGGAGCCTGATTTCAAGCAGAGCACGATATTCTAAATATGACGGTTTATAACTAATTACACACAAACAAACGAAATATATGTATAAACACATTACAACACCAATTCTTGTCTTTCGCGTAGGTCACTTTGCGTTTACCGGATTTTCGCCCAAACATCCATCCATCCATCCGTCCATCCATCCATCCATCCACCCAACCACCCGTCCATCCATCCATCCATCCATCCATCCATCCATCCATCCATCCATCCATCCTTTCAGTCTGTCTGGACGCAGCATACAATGAACAACACTCAGGGAAACTTAAGCTTACTTAAGTCTAAAACGATAAGAGGATGCTAAAACAGCGAGAGGGTCGCCGAGTCTATACAAAAACTTTCCACTACCGTCTGTCTGTCTTTCTGTCTGTCTTTCTGTCTGTCTGTATGTCTGTCTGTATGTCTGTCAGAATGGTCGTCTTTCGGTCTAATTGCAGAGCATTTCTTCTTCGCTTTTCCTTTTCTTACGTTTCTCACCCTCTTTCCCTAGGCGCCGAAATGACCTTGTAGAATCGACGGAGCCCTAAAACCCTAACCAAGCAAACAAACAATTAATATATCTCTCTCCCTCTTCTCTGTTTCTCTGTCTCTCTCGCTCTCTCCCTCTCCCCTGCATGCCCATTACTACGCTAGTTTTATACTATGCAGTTGCTTGAAATTCTGCATGTTCGTAGCACTTGCATTCTACTGCTGCCTTCTTTCCTTCGTCCCCACCTCTCTCCCCCCTTTTTTTCTTTTCCTCAAGCACACCCGTACCCCGCTCAGCCTCCATCTTCCCTCCCCTTCCCTCTCCACCTCCCCTCTCCCCCACCCACACGTTTCATCAACTCCTCACTGCCACCTGTTACCTAATGCCTATTGTCGGGTGAATGCCATACGGGGATGAGAAAAGGATTTGCTGTTATTGTTGTTGCTTTACATATTTTCACGCTCCTTGCACGACTGTTAGGCCATATTTTTTTCATACAGGGATGAGAAAAGGATTTACCGTTGTTGTTGTTATTGGTTTGTTTGTTTTTACGTTCCTTGCAACTCTGTTAGTTCATATTAATTTCATACGTGGATGAGAAAAGGATTTACTATTATTATTTTGTAAAGAAGATCATTTTTACGTTCCTTTCAATATTCTTAGGTCTTAATATTAATTTCAAACGGCCATGAGGAAAGGATTTTCATTGATTGTTGTTGGTTTATTTATTTTTACGTTGCTTGCAGCATGTTAAGGCATATTCACTTCATGCTGGGATGAGAAAAGGATTTACCGCCGTTGTTTGTGGTTTTGTTATTACGCTCCTTGCAACACCATTAGATCATCTAAGAAGCAGACTATAAGGGCCAACCAGGGCTGAGAGGGACACAACATCCCAGCTGACAGATTGGATACCTGATTAAAAACTGCTCCTAGGAGGCCTGGAACTCCTGCCTACTTTATGAAAGTTGAAGGGCCTAACCATTGTATTACAGAGGCTTGTGATCTGCCACTGGAATCACATGATGCTCAGAAGATGGCATTTTTCAAAATTTGCTTACCAGTCTTATATCCCTTGCAACACTGTAAGGTCATATATGAGACGGGCGACTTCAACCCTGTCTGTCAGGGCCAGTCCGCGTTGAGAGGGACAAATTGCATCAGAGAGAGGAGATGATCCGCTTGTGGGGGGTCGAATTTGGGTCTTCCGCATGATAGACGAAAAGCCTAACCATTACACCCTAGATGCCGATGTAAAATTTAGCAGCGTGAGCCACCAGGCTTTAGTTTACAACACCGTACTTCTATGAACGTGATAGAAAATACTCTTGAGGTTGATGACGTCATGTTGTAGTTGCAACTGTCAACCTATTGGTTTTATAGGTTTTGATTGGTTTGGTTTGGTCATGGCTTAATGTCCCTTGCAACACTGTATTGTCATTTAAAGGACGGGATATTTCGACCCTGACTGTCAGGGTCAACCCGGGCTGAGAGGGGTATTGTTTCAGAAAAAAACCCACCCGAAGATGTACTTGATCAAACAAACTGCCCCACGCGGGCCTCGAACTCCCGTCCTCTACGTGATAGGCAAAGCGCCTAACCATTGCACCACAGACGCCGAGGGGCTTCGAAATAGAAGTATACCATATATATTTTTTTGCCACGTGGTGACACAAAAAACACTCTCTGGAAATTGTAATTCGTTTTACAGCTTAAAAGCGACATAAGTGAATATTTTGAGAGAAAATCATTTACGGCAAAAGCTGAACGCTAATTTTTACGAAACTCTTGCTTGATCACAACCTGTGTAATGCGAAAAAACATGCGAAGTTTAGACTTTGAGCGAAATGTGCGCATCCACAGGTTTCGTTATGAAGCACAGAGATTGCACAGAGATAGTCTCTGCTGTGCTCTCTGATCAGTATGCAATAGAAAAGTGCTTAATTTCTACATTTGCAGAAATCAAAATGGTAATGTGTTCCTTCTGTTTCTTTCTGTTTTAGGAATAGTGTGTGTGTGTGTGTGTGTGAGAGAGAGAGAGAGAGAGAGAGAGAGAGAGAGAAAGAGCGAGAAAGGAAGAAATACCATTAGATAGGAAGAGACAGAGAGAATGAGAGAGCATGAGAGTGGGAGAGGATTAGGAATGAGAGAGAGAGAGAGAGAAAGAGGATGAAATAGATAGGAAGAAAGAGAGGGAGAGAGAGAGAGAGAAAGAAAGAGTGAGAGAGATAGAGAGATGTATATTGGGACACTACATACGTTAAAAGAGTTACTAAAACACATTATTCACAAAGGCCGGCATGATATATAGGCACTAACAGACTTACTAAGACCATCAAACACACACACTAATTAGAATATTGATAATATATGCAGTGACGTCTGTTGCCAGCATAATTATCTTTCCTCACTCCCTCATTACTATGCAATACCCTCTTTGTCTTTGGCTTAGAAGCAGGATATCGTTTGGGGGTAAAAGGCTGGAAAGTGTGTGTGTGTGTGTGTGTGTGTGTGTGTGTGTGTGTCTGTGTGTGTGTGGGGGGGGGGGTGAGGGGTGGGTAATGAAGGTGGAAATGCGTGACAGGGTAGGGATGGGTTGTAATATGAAGGTGGAAAGAGGGATAAAGGGATGAGGCGGGTGGGGGTGTTTGATGGGTGGATGGATGGGTAGGTGGGGTGGAAAAAGTGTTGTAACCATCAGGTCCGATGTCATCTGATAGATCTCGGGTCATTAGTTATGTCTGCCTTCTTGTTTGTAGTTGACATGAGTTGATGTATAGATGTTTCTTTCATAATCATCAATTGGTAAGTTCAACGTTGTTTTTTTACTGTTTAATGGAAGTGTGTTCAACTTTTAAACGTTTTAAATCAACTTTTTTTAATACTGTTAATAGATTGTTTAAAGTTTTAAACGTTTTAAAGAAAGGAATTTCATTTTGTTGTGAAGTGATAGATGCACTCTCTCTGCCTCGAGCTCACTTTGCCTGAATCTTTAATGAACAAATTAATTCTATCGCATTCTGGCGTTATATTTTGAAGTTGTAGGGAACTCTCTGCTCCCCCCCTTTGGTCAATAACATACCACAAACAACACTTTGTGTTGGTGAACTATTTTGGCAAACTCCTTTTCAAATTTTGCTACCGTACCTTAGAAAGCCCTTCGTAAAAAAAAAGCCAAAACAACCCAACCCAACGGCGTTTGTATTTTGAAATTGGTTTTCAGATCATATTTGCAAATGAATGCTCCCTTTAAAACCATTTATCTAACTCGTCAATTAGAAAATTCGCATTTGCCAGAAAACCCCACAAAAGAACCCCAAATTATTCAGGCCACTGTTTAAACATTTTCTCCCTCATGCTCTAGACCTGTGTAAGCCACATTGGCAGGCTTGCTGGCAGCGACTGCGTCTCCTGCGTACATTTTTTTTGTTACGGGAACGATAACAACAGCAACTTCATTTTTTGTTTGCTTTGCTTTGGTTAAGTTTTTACGGCACTATCAACACTGTAAGGTCATTTTAGCGCCAGGAAATAGATTAGGACAATAGTAAAATAATATAGAAAGAAGTAGAAGGAGCAGACAACACAAGAGCGCCCGCCATCCACCCACAATTTTTTGTGTTACTATTATCCTAATTTGATTCCCTGGTGTTGGAATGACCTTACGATGGCCATTGTGCTGTAAAACTTCTACTATACAATCAAGCAAAGCAACAACAACAACAACAACAACAACAACAACAACAACAACAACAACAACAACAACAAAACCCCACAACAACCCCCCCTACCCCACCCTTCCAAAACCCCAAGGTCGAAATATGAAATGTTTAAATGCTTCGTTTTGTTTATTAGCCTACCATATTAAGAGTTCTGTCTCCTCCTGAAGACAAACGTTGCAATCTACAGCTATCTGCTATCCTACTCACTTACACAAGAATTCATTATTAACCAACAGGTGTCCTTAGAATAGGAATCGGAACAGGGCAAGAAAATGCTTCGCTTTTTGTGACGTAACACAATTCGCGGTAAAGTTTAGAAAATTGTGTTGTCTTTTTAGGACACATATCAATATGAAAGTTTCAGTTTTAGTTTGGTTTATTATGCCATTGGCCAAAAAGTCTTTACATTGCATTTCCGAAAAATGATTGTGAATACAATCAAGCTTCACAAATAAAAGGTAAAACATAAAAACATAGACATAATAATATGAAAATAAAAATTGACACACATGGCAACGACGCTGTTTATTACTTGCATTTCATGCTTGCTCACACACACACTGTACACAGGGACACACATACACGTAAACACACGCTCGCGATTTCAGAAACATGGACAAACACTTGCACATACCCACCCACCCACACACACTAGCGCACGCTCGCACAAATCTCATTCACCACTCCAGTTCATCAATTGTCGTGCACTCTGGCGTAACTGCAGCTTTTCATAACATACTTTCGTCCAAAAATGCAATATTTCATAACAGACTTACTTGAATGCAATACAATTTCATGTGCTAGTAGTAGGTGTAAAAGGTATCTAAATCGTGTTTATTTAATATTTCTGATGATGATAGTATCATAATAATGGATTTATGATATTTGCATAATTTTTCCCTAACTCCCTAACTTCCATTACTCTGTAACATGCAATGGCAAATTTTTTAGTCTGTTTCAGTCTTGCTCTTTCAAAATTTAGTAAGCTCAAACATACTTCTTCTTCTCTTCAATCTTTCAGGCAGATATCCCTTCCTCTCTTGAACATATCTCGGACATTCCACAAGACAATGATATTCATCTTCAATCGTTTCACATAGAGTACACATTCTTTCAGCTGGTTCTACTTTCTCCTGCCCCCATCTCTCCATTTCAATACGGAAGACATGCGAACTAAGTTGATCGTTTTTACCACCTATGGTAATTCTTCTTGGTTGCAATTTTTTCATCCCTTCATTTTCGGGTGTTATCTTTGAGACATGGTTACATTTGCTCCAGGGTCATAAAATTGAATATGCGAAGAACGCTGCAGCATAATGAGTTATGCCCTGTAAATGGTTCAATGACAACTTATGAGGTAGAATATTTACTTTATTGTTATTGGCAGTGATGTCGGTATGAATATTTATGTAGCACACGCTTTTTCCTTCGAGTACTCTGATAACATCACCTTCCGGAAGAACAAATTCTCTCCCTCTTCCCTTGTCTATCTCTCTTTCTCTCATACACAAACACTCTTTTTTCCCTCTCAGCCTGGGTTGGCCCTGACAGGTATGGTTGAAGTAGCCTGACTGTTAAATAACTTTACAGTGTTGCAGGGGACGTAAAACTGGTTATCAAACCCAACAAAAAAACACACTCAACAGTCAGATGTACATGCACACCCCTCTACTTTCACTGTCTGTATATTTGTCTGCCCATCTCCCTTTCTGTATGTTTGCATAATATCTGTGTGGTTTGTCTGTAAATCTATATTTTGTATTATATCCGTCTATGTCTGCCGGTCTTGTCTGTCTTTTAGATTTCTTTTTATCTCTTTGACTCTATCTACTCCCCTCTGACTCTTTCCTTATCCGAAACCTTTGTCTCTATCTCCCTCCATTCCTCTCCCTCTTTCTCTCAGCCTCCCTCCTCCCTTTAGCCTGTGAGTCTCTCTCTCTCTCTCTCTCTCTCTCTCTCTTCTCTCTCTGCCCCCCCCCCCTCTCTCACATATATACACTCCATCTCTGTCAACTTTTGTCTCTTTTTCTCGGTCTTTTTCTCTTCCTTCCCTCTGTCCAATCACTATACGTTCCTTTCTAGCTTTGTGTCTCTCTCTTACTCTCCCACTCCTTCCCACTCACTCTTTCTCTCTCTCTCTCTCTCTCACACACACACACACATCTCTCTGTAGGTGAGTCATCCATTCTACACAATTAACTACAAGTGCTAGGCTATGATTATAAGGTTATCTCGAGGAAAGTTTGCACAATCATAAAGCACTGGCTATAGCATTATACAGTAACACGATACACTATTACGTGTATAGCACAGTTAAAGAGCACCAGCCCTATTATCTTTCATTTCGAGAAAAGCATGGGGCACACAAAAACACTGGTTTGGTTTGGTTTGGTTACCAGTTTTACGTCCCTGCAACACTGTAAGGTCATTTTAGAGGAGGGCTACTTCGACCCTGCCTGTCAGGGCCAACCTGAGCTGAGAGGGAGAATATACCAGCAGAGAAAAACCCAGGTCGTCCGCGAACGTGGGTCGATCTAGGGTCTTCCCGCATGATAGTCGAAGAGCCTAACCATTACACCACAGCGCCGGTTAGTTTTTAGCATTATACAGTAACATGATACATTATTACGTATATGGCACAGTTAAAGAGCACCAGTCCTATTATTCTATTATTTCGGAAAATGCATGCGGCAAACAGAGGCACTGGGGTAGGAATGCACGATCCCATTGCTATTTTATGTCTCTCCAATTATTTTATCCGACAAGCTGCATGTTTTCCAGTATTTTGGACTGGCGTCTGTTTGGTTTGGTTTGGTTACCAGTTTTACGTCCCCTGCAACACTGTAAGGTCATTTAAAGGGACAGGCTACTTCGACCCTGCCTGTCCGGGCCAACCCGACAGCAGAAAACCTACCAGATCGTCCGCGCTCGGGATCGAACCGGGGTCTTCCGCATGACATGCGGAGAGCCTAAACTTTCACCACAGCGCCATTCGGCTATGTTCAAGCTATTTGTTTATCATACGGAAGGACCGAGTTTGATCCCACGTCAGGATGTTTCATGGCTCCGACTTCCGTCCTATCGGAGATGGACATAAAGTTCGGAAGTCCCGCCTCTTAAGTGACCTTAAAGTGTTGCAGGAGGCGTTAAATCAAACCCAAACCAAACCAAAACCCAGTGGAGTACAACGTAGACCACCGCTGTGGTGTAATGGTTAGGCTCTTCGCCTGTTATTCGGAAGACCCGACTTCGATCCAACGCGTGGACAATCTTTTCTTCTTTCCTACTGGGCTTTTTCCCTGTCAGAATGGGTTGGCCCGTACAGGCAGGGTTAAAGTAGCCCGTCTCTTAAATGACCTTACAGTGTTTTAGGGACGTAAAACTGGTAACCAAAGACCTAACCAAAGAAGTAGCTCGTCTCTTAAATTATCTTACAGCTGATAGCAAAACCAAAACATCGTAGCATCTCGGATACCTGCTTAACACACAACGTCCAATGATAACGATCGCTCTTTCTGGGGCACTGAGCAATTTGAATGCACATCTGTTGCAATTGATAGTGAATACGTGTCGTTGTCTCAGTGGGCTCTCAATGGAGGTCTGCATGAATGTGTGCCTTATTTACATTTATTGTACACATTACACATTAATATTTATGTGCTATTTTATTTCCCTTCATGGGAATTGTTTAAAAATACAGTCCAACCTGCTCAAACGACCACCTGCATAAGACGACCACCTGCACAAACGAGTATTTTCTATTGACTCCCAAATTAATTATTCTCTCTATATTATCCACCTTTAAGACGACCACCGCTCTAAAACGACCACATTCATTCTCAATACTGAGCTCGTCTTAGATAGGTTTGACTGCAGAAGGTATCAAAGTTTTTAAAAAAACCCCACTCAGCCCACCCCACCCGTCTACAACCGCTGTTAGAATGGGGATGACAATAGCTCTTGCGTTGTTTTATTTGTTTTGTTTTATCTTGAAGACATAATGACAACTGTCGGCTGTGGTGTAATGGTTAGGCACTTCGCCTATCACGCAGAGGACGTAAATTCGAGGCCCGTATTGGGCAGTTTGTTTTATCGAGTATATCTCCGTTTTTCTGCTGGGACAATGTCCCTCTCAGCCCAGGTTGGCCCTGACAGGCATGGTCGAAGTAGCCTGTTCCTGAAATTACCTTACAGTGTTGTAGGGGACGTTAAGCCAAAAAAAAAGACCCCAAACCCTACAAAGAACAAAAACAAAAACAAAAAAACAACACCCATAATGACACGCCATTTTTATATCGAGACGGAGAGGGATAGCTTTAAGAGAGAATCTTATCTCCCTTCATGAAATACAGAGTTACAGGCTTCCGGTCCAATTTTCCGCTTCGTCGCCGTTGACAACATTTCCCATTTCCTTTGAGACTGAAGAAAATTAGTAGCGCTGAACGGGAAGCACATTCACACCTTTGCATCATGTTTTGTAGATGTTGTAACTAAGAGTGCCACCGAACGCTTCGTGACAACAGTGCATAGCGAGCGTGGTCACAACCAAGCGCGGCCTCCCATTGACATTGCTTTTCTCTGCCGCGCTTCGTTTGCACCGTGAGCACTGTTGTATTGGATTGTGTCGTAGCTGTAAGGACTGAGTTATTTATAGAGGCGCCAGCCTCAGCTGTTTTTGCCTCTTCCTGTTTTGGCTTTTACTTAAGCACTCAATCAGGCTTAAGTTTCCCTGAGGGCAGCCATTTGCGTGCTGCGTCAGCAGCACTTCGCTGTCACGAAAATCCACTTCAGACAATTTTTTTTGTAAAAAAGAAAACAAAAACCAACAACAACAAAAAAATAAAAAAATAAAAAACACAAAAAAAACACCCTATCAAGCCCAAAATAAAACAAAACGAAAAAAAACCCATATATTTTTAATGGACTAAATAAGGGATTGCATTTATATAGCGCATTCTCATTAAGCAGGTTTTATGCGCTTTGCAACCCATTATTACCCTGGCAGACCAAGTTCATTCAGAAACACGAATAGAAATACTGATAAATACAGTAGAAACATTTTCAGTAATCAATTACTTTTCCTCTTCTCTCAGGATCTTTTCTATATTTACAACTTGCTAGAACTAAAGTAAACAGAAACCGGATTAAAAAACACTGATAAATACAGTAGGAACATCTTCAGTAACAAATGACTTTTCGTCTTCATTTCAGAATCTTCATCAACTTCACAACATGCTACAACTTAAGTAATGATAAATTCAGTAGAAACATCTTCAGTAACCAATGACTTTTCGTCTTCTTTTCAGGATCTTTTTCATCTTCACAACTCTCCGCAACCATTTCTGACGTAGACGCCTCTCCAGATGCTGAGCCAGCCGACAGTAAAGCCTTTCTCTCCACAAAACCCCTCGATTCGTTACAACACACAGTAAACAGTGACGTCACCAACCACCAACAAAATGGCGGGAAACAACAAACCAGGGAAGGGCTACAACCGCCAGAAGGACGTCAAGAAACAGATTCGCGCCAACCAGCGGGAGCAGAAGTCTCGGGCCGCCCACAGTCTCTGCTGCTTCTCTTGCGGCCGGCGAAATCCTCCGCCATCGCAACAGTCGCAGACGCCATCGGTGTCTTTCTCTCAAAAAGTTGGATTTTTATCCAAGATGTTTCGGACAAAATAAAAGAATGTTTACCAAATCTGTTTGGTGGAGGGGGAACTCTTTCAAACGACTCAGACGTACCTTTAGACAGAAGTTTGAGTTTTAAACACTTTAAAAGTAGTTTAGATAACTTTATTTTATTTGTGAAAAGTGATTCGGAAAAGCAGAACGTAATATCGGAGGAGGACTTTCAGGAAAAAGGGGATCGGGATGAGTTCCCGAGATTTAAAAAGGTGAGGAGAAAGAAAAGACGACGCCGCAGAGCTACTACAAGCAAATTCACCGGCTTGGTCGTTGGGGCGTCAAAAAACGGTAAACTCGACGACTCCGTTAAAAACCTGTTGACCACTCTGTACAAACACGTCTGGGAATCTCAATCCGACGTGACGCAACAGTTCCAGAAAGACGACAAAGGCGGGGTAAAGTACGCCTCTATTTTGGGTTCCTTCCCTTCTTTTGTGAAAGATAATTTCCACGGTTGTGAGGAGGAGAAGAAAATTCGTCGCGATGGTGCGTACGCCGTTCCTGACGTGAACGCACTTGGTACACTTTTGGTGCTGCACTGTCTGGTGGAAGCGGCGGTTTATGGGAAAGCGGAAGTCCCGGATGTTGGGAAAATGAGCCGCGCTGTGGAGGCGCTGGAGGAATTTCATACTCGGAATCTGAACAAGGGGAAGTGAGTACGGCGAATGTGTGTGTGTGTGTGTGTGTGTGTGTGTGTGTGTTTGTATGTGTGTGTGTGTGTGTGTGTGTGTGTTTGGGTTTGGTTACCAGTTTCACGTCCCCTGCAACACTGTAAGGTCATTTAAGAGACGGGCTACTTCGACCCTGCCTGTC
>JAUKPP010269626.1:0-11301 GCA_032273245.1 Phyllaplysia taylori | reverse complement strand
ATCTATATATGATATATACATATTATTATGAGCCTGGCCTGCAACTGACAAAACAGGTCAGTGGACGCTCCGCCTTACAGTGCCATTCAAGCTGTCTTTTATACAGTATGGAAGATGGACTGGTACAAGAATTTGTCATTCTGTTTCCCGCCCTTTCCCATCACTTTAAAAATTACCATATTCAAATGTGCTGCCCGGCGTCCTTGTGTTTGAAACCTGTAGAGTGCACAAACACAAGATAAATGGACTGCTTGCCTTCTTTGTACTGTAAAATGGTTTGAGTATTGAAACGAATTGTATGTGTTTTCCCGTGATGGATTGCCAACACTAAACACCGGCGTTGTGGTGCAATGGTTAAGCTCTTTGCCTATCATGCAGAAAACGAGAGTTCGACCCCACGTGCGGAGAATCTGCATTTTTTCTGCTCTCAGCCCGGGTTGGCCCTGGCAGGCAGAGTCTAAGTTAAGTAACATGTCTCTTAAAAGACCTTACAGAGTTGCAGGGGACGTTAAATTTGTAATAAAAAAAAACCAACACTGAACAAAGGACTTTACAACAATTCAATTACATCACGTTTGTGCATTGATTGGGTGGTTTTACTGCAGACATTCGTCTAATTGGGACTCTCAAACTACAGGAAGTGAAACAAGGGAAGTAATTGTTGATGCAAATAAAACAAATTTGATAACCCCGGGAAGAACACACGGAATAGGTTGTTAGGCCCTATTAGCTAAATGAAGATGAATCATCGTTGTGAGGCTGTTAACGATTGAGCAAGATGGAGAACTATTGCATTCAGTCACTGCACGCACGGACAGAGAAACACGCTGCTCTACAGATAAGACTGACCAATCAAACAACACAACATTTCCTTCCTTCATCCTGCCCGCCACTGTGATTGAGATGTGGTGATCGATCAGTCGTTAGTACGAGATAAGCGCTGTTCATTCCTCTTTGATCTTTTCAGCAGTCAGGGAAAAAATCGCTGGTAATGTCAATTTATGAGAAGGTTCTTGTTTAGGATAGCGGTTTTTGTTTCATCTCAAATTGACTCGGTAACATTATCTCTTTCGATTTAGCAAAAGAATTGACAGCCCTCCTCCCCAAACGTGTTTGCTTTGAAAAACATTTCATTTAGCTTTTTGCCTGAGTGTACCTTCTGTTGCCATGTTTATTATAGTATGGTTTTTGGCTATCTTTTATATGTTATCATCACTATAGATCAATTTCTCAAATATTAAACATACCACTTTGCCTCTCATACGGGTAGTTTGCTCACTAACATTACGTAGTTATTGTGACGCCCCAAGAGACCAATATACAAGAAGGCCTACTCAGGGCCGGAAGGCAATCTAATGATTGCCCGTACGTTGTAAGTTGGAATGACTAATCATCAGTGTCATCTCACATTTGACAAAGTCCTTTTTTGTGAATTTTTATACTATTTCTCGTTTTTTTTAAAACAACCTTAGGTTGTATTCTATCAGCAATAGGCTAAAACAGCAAAAAGCTGGCTCCTCTATAAATTTATAACTCTAAGTCTTTACTCTTTTATCAGCAGTATTCATTTAAAGTAAACCTTACTTAGGATTATTTTCTAATCTGCAATATGCCTGTTTGAAAGAAGAACTTCCGGTGCTTGCAGAATCAAATTGTGTTCGTTTCTTTCCTTTAAACAATGAAATTGGACTGAGGCAAATGCGGAATGACCATCATAAGACTTGTTTGTATGCAATGCGAGAGTGATGCGTTATTGGAGTCATTTTGTTCGCCATGGTCTTCTCGGCATATCTGCCCTTGATGGCGATGTGATAGTAGACTTTTGCTTTGTCAAGCTGAGGGTAATTACCAATGCTTGAAACAATACGCAATTAACAGTGACAATGACAATCAAAGTTTACCTGACCTTCTTCTGAATACAGCTGTCAGGTGCTGGAACGCTTATTGATATTGTTGTTGGTAATTTTTCTGTTGTTATTAAGGAAAAAGAGGAGGGGGGGGGGGGGGTAAGTAATTGTATTAAACATTAGGAGATGAGAGTTTTAAAACAGGCATAGCATTGGTGTTTGTATTGAATTTGAGTTTCTTGTTCCCATCTTCTTAGACTGAATCTCCAGTTGTTGCTAGGGTATGTACTGATTCAGTGTGTCTGTGTGTTCCTTTGTGAATCCATGTTTGCTTAAAAGAATATTTAATTTTCTTCTTTTTATTGGCGCAATGTCAAACAGTTAGGAGAATTAAGACAGAAAGGGAACATGCCGCACAGGTATTTCATTTCTACAACATTTCAGAAGCTAACCAATGCGTGTATATTGATGTGAATTTCTATACTGTGTAGATTTCCACGGCTGTCCAGGCGGGTCATTTTCTTCTATGTCAATAAATTATTTCTATGCATAATGTAGGGCCATTATTTAATGCCGTATGCATTGATGGAGTTTTATACATGTACTTGTTGATACTGCATAATATGTAAATTACATTATCAATTATACATGTATAAATTGAAACATGTTCTTTGTGTATTGTTGATTTAAATGCTTCAACGTATAGTTTCCATAAAGTATAGTATTGGAATACCACCTCATTTCTCCCCATGTCTCACCGTCTATACACAACAATCCTGTGGTGTTCCTATTCGCACACACTCAGTCTCCCATATCTCATCCCTGTTCTTATTATTCTTCGATGGCCGTATGCGTGGATCTGTACACTTCCCTTAACTACGTCTGGGTGTAGAAAGGCAAAACTCATTCCGCGCGTAAATTTTAATGCAATACATGGAATACGTGAGCATTTTTCAGTGTTTTAATTTAAGTTTTACTCTCCTCGTTTGTACGTGATTTTGTGAACTCGTGTGAGCACGGCATGTCTATTGAACAGAGCTGCCCGTAAGGCTAAAAATAGCATGCCTTCTCTGGGAAAATCCAGAGTTTTACGTACTAGAGGGGGCAAAACTGCTGCCTCAATGCACTGCATAAATAACTGGATTTTTTCTACTCAAATACTTCGTTGAAGAATTAACTATTCCACACTCGATTCTAGTTGTGCAAGGGGTAGAGTTTCTTGCATACGACCACGCGCTTGTTCAATATACTTTACCTTTCCTAGCAACACTGTCACAAACCTTTATCTATCATATTATTCACAACGGCCTGCATCAGGCTATGCTCTGTTTAAGGTTTGGGTTGTGTTTTTGTCTCTGTTTCTTGTTCGCCTGTTTCTTTTTCGTCTGGTAAAAGCCATAGCTTTAGTCTTTACTGAGACTTGTACTTGCGTGTCAAAAGGAATTTTGCTTGTCTGCCATATCAATTGGCATATTTCTTTTTTATTATGTTTATAGCGAAGAGATGCTTTCACACGAAATACAACGCTATCAGCTACACTCAATCATTTCACTATTTTTTTCTATTATCTTCTGTACGTCTCTTTCTCTCTCTCTCTCTCTCTTTCTCTCTCTCTCTCTCTCTCTCTCTCTCTCTCTCTCTCTCTCTCTGTTCCTCTCTTTCACTCAGTCTCTCACTTATTCTCTATATTCATATATATCTTTTCTTGTCACGGTCTTTTTCACACACGCACACCCTCTCTCACGTTTCCTCTCTCTGCCTCTCCCTTTCTTTTCCTACCTGCGTATGTCGTGTGATGGTTAGACTCTTCGCCTATCAAGCAGATGTACCAAGTTTGACTCCCATGGCGTCCGCATCTTTCTGCTAGGATTCGTCCCTCGCATCCCGAGATGGCCATGACAGGCAGGGTCGAAGTATCTCTACCCGAAAATCACCTTACAGTCTACAAGGGGCGTAAAACCAAAAACAAACCCAGCGAACCATCTCTTTCTACCTTTCCGCATGTACGTAATTAGCTCCACAGCTTGATTCTGTTAATGACAGTTCCTGCATCTTCCCGACAGCGCTTGTCTTACACTAGTTTCTGAACAAACTTCACTCACCACCCGACAACGCTACATTCTATTTTCCCTTCTGTTTACCTTTTCACTGATAAAAGATTTGCCCCCTTTGTGTATATGTTATGTATATAATAATGATTAATAGCTTGTAAATTGACAGAAGATACATTTGGTAAACATCTGTGAGAACAGCTTGATAAGCGCTTGTGATTTTGACCTTACCTGTCCCAGATGGCTTAGTTTGTTAAACACTAGGATCCCTTCACTATAAACTTTGCTTCGATACAAGGCGCTGGATTGGCGGTCCTTCTGATAGAAAAAAGCGAAATTTTTTTCCTTAACGCAATTTTTGCTAACAGTTTCTGAACATGATTAGTAATTGTGGTTTAATGACAAATCAAAGTTTGATTTTTCCTAAAAGTAATACTATTGCCAATTTTATTGCCCTATTTGAATAAAATGTCATCCCTAAATTCACTATACATAATATATTAAGATAGGCCTACCAAAAGGCTAAAATAGAAGAAATACTGGAGCTTCTAAAAAATTACCCAGAACCTAATGAAGAATATAATATGTAGTAAAAACACTTTGTGTCATTATTTTGGATCAAAGAAAAGTAGGAATGGGCTCTTGATTTTGGGAACGAATTATCTTTAAAAAAATGTTCATTGCAAATTATTTCCTCTATTTTGTCTTTGCGTCTTGTTTTAAACCACCATGAAGATGAAAGTTCATTTGACTGGCCATCATAGTGTGGCTACTACGGTACCAC
This sequence comes from Phyllaplysia taylori, assembly GCA_032273245.1. Taxonomy (NCBI): domain Eukaryota; kingdom Metazoa; phylum Mollusca; class Gastropoda; order Aplysiida; family Aplysiidae; genus Phyllaplysia; species Phyllaplysia taylori. Next base: position 6,619 of record JAUKPP010269626.1, on the reverse strand, counting down.
CTGACCTCTCCCTCATTACTTTGTGTTCTAACTAACGAAGACGACCCATCGTTCCTTATTTCAACGCGTTGACCTCATTTTGTGAAGATGGAATTTAATGCACATCAGGTTGTTGTGAATGTTGTAATTGTCTTTTTGTAATACCTTTCTCATTAATCCGCGAGTGTGTTACACAGTTTTCAGTAACTTACAATAAAGTTGCTCGTCTTGTTTCCACACTCCTCTTTTGCTTTTTTCATTTTTGTACTCTTTAGTGAAGGCTCTATGTTGGTTTTAGTGTTACGCCCCTTGTGACACTGTAAGGTCGTATTTAGGCGGGCTGTTTCTGCCCTGCCTATCAGGGAGATCAGGGGCTCGTCTGCATGATAGGGGAGATCGCCTCTAAGCTCTAAAATGCCCGCTTTTGAAGTGACCTACGATTCATTGATTCCAATTCAGTACTTAACGCAATGGCAGTGCGAGTACTGTTTGAAAAACCGGTGGAAGCATTCAAAGTTAATATTGCTATATTCATTTGAATTGGTTCATGAAATATCCAATTGAACGCTGTGATGGAAGTAAAATATAGAGGGTTCCTCTCTTTCTTCTTCGTGCATCTGAGAGTGATGGATAGAGTAAATAAGAGAGAGGAGGAGGAGCAGGTAGAAGACGAAGAAGAAGAAGAAGAAGAAGAAGAACAACAACAACAACAACAACAACAACAACAACAACAAGAAGAACAACAACAGCAACAGCAACGAGAAGAAGAACAAGAACATGAACATGAACAAGAACAAGAAGAACAACAAAAACAAAAAGAAGAAGAAGAAGAAAAAGAAAAAGAGGAACAAGAACAAGAAGAACAAGAGCAAGAACAAGAATAAGGAAGCTATTCAAATCGACGAGATGAACCCCACTAAGCCTACAAAAAAAGTCCTCTCCATACGATATTATGTCAGTGCGATCTCAAACCCCTGTGTCCCAGTGCATTTTGTATATGGAAATTTGAAGACGTGCATCTATATCACACCCTGGTCTGGATCAACACAATTTCCTGTGACGATTTAACCCTAGCCCCTGGAGACAGAGACAGACGTGCTAGGCGTTTAATAAGTGGTGAGAAAGCTGCACGCCGACGTGCAAGCTTGGCAGAAGTTTCCAACGTTTAATTATAGCAACTGCATTGTTGGCAGGAGACAATGGCGATAACGGTAGAGCGCACGTCACAAACCCATCTTGTCTTGGCTGATGACGAGGTGGGAGCAGAAATTAGAATATTGTCTCTATACCAAAATACATGATCACTGGCGTCTTAGATGTAATGGTAAGGGCAGGAGTTCCATCCCCATGTTGGGTGAGTAACTTCATCTTTTTGCTAGGATGTTCTGCCCTCTGCTAGCCAGTGTTTGGCTTTGACAGGCAGGATCGAAGTCGCCTGTCTCTTAGATGATCTTATAGTAAACCAAAACACAACAAACAAGAAGAAAAAATATAAGATCCAAGTATTATTGCTATGAACAGTTTTGCTTTCTGGTATTTCTCCCTTCTTTTTTCCTTTATGTGTGTGTGTGTGTGTGTGTGATCAGAGACAGAGAGAGAGAGAGAGAGAGAGAGAGAGAGAGAGAGAGAGAGAGAACGCACAAAAATCTCCAGATCTCGTGTCCCCAGACAAGCATACGGCGAGAACTCGTCTCCCCGGGGGGATAGCGTTTAACCGTTGTCCATTACACGTACTTGTTGCTCGACGCCGGAAACTACTGACCCAAAGTAGTTCTCCGAGAATTTAATAAAGGAAAGTCCATTGCCGCCGGACAAAGACGACGTTGCCAGCATAGGTCCGGTAGTGTTTGACGAGGGAAAACATCAGCCTGCTGCTCTACCCTGTGCTTGAGGCCTCGCGAGATGGTAGAGGAGAAGGGGCTGTACTCCGACAAGGGTCACTATTTCCACATAATTTCATCTCCGAGATTACAAGCGTCGGCGTTGTTCGCGTCTTTCGGGATTTCTCTTTGAATACGATGTGCTGATATCATTTGGCTCCATGCAGTACCTAGGGGGGCTAGAAGTTGAGTTGGGGGAAAAGGAGGTAAAGACGATCCGCCCACGAAATTATATTTGATTAGTGAGATATCGTTACAAAGTTACATTCAATACTCTGGACAAACAGATTCACATTCTCTACCAAAATCTTGCCCTACATTTTCATAATGTTCACACATTTTCTAATAAGAACATGTACATGGCGTGAAAAATATAAGAAATGTTTTTTTTTCATTCTTTCTTGTTGTTCTAGAATGCATAACAAGACAAGGAAGCCTACATACTTGGCACCTGTTTTGTAGACTACCTGCAACCGGGAAAGAGGCCATTGTTTTAATGTCCTTTCGCCATGAGCGAGGCCAGAACTCTATGAAAATGCTAGGATATTTGCTGACAAATGTCGCGCCAAAACCAACGAATCTCTTGCTTTGTCAAGATTGGGCGCTCCTTGCAGATCTACGTTGCCTACGCTGCTTCCAAGAAAAAAAATGTTATTTTATGTCAATGTGTTACGACGCTCTACAAAAACACCAGTACTAGAATATTATGTAGGATCTTATCTTATCTTGTATTATCTTACTTATTTGACCTTATCTTATCCCACCTGATCTAACCTTATCTTATCTTATCTTATCTATTTTATCTCTATCCTACCTTTCTTTAATGATGTGTGTTAAGTGCCATGCCTCCATCAAGAGAATCAATAAATAACTTTGGTGATGGCACCGCTCTAAGGAAAGGAATCAAACACGTGAATGTGAGTTGTCTTATTTGTTTGGGGGATTTATTTACCTCCCTTTGCAAAACTGTACGGACATTTTAAGAGACGGGCTTCCTCGACCATGCTTGTCAATGCCAACCTAAGCTGAGAGGGATGGGTCCCAGCAGAAAGATGCAGAAGCTTTAAGGAAAGCGAACTCAGGGCTTCTGTGCCTAACCATTACACTACAGACACCCGTGAAATATCTTAGATGCTTGTGTGTTCATAGTGTGTAACAGGTTAAAGCCAAGTCACCCTCTAAAGTCACGCCAGTTTGTCTTCAGCAGACCGATCTTGGTCATCAGAGTGTATGGGGGTCAACGTCTCGTCGATAGTTGACACAGAAACCCCCTGAGTTTGCTCCCAAGGCTACTGGCAGTGTACACCTAGGCTAGCTGACATCAATCCAAGCCTTGAACTCAATGTAGTCTTGTTGCATCTCCAAATCTTTGTGAAGCTAAAATGTGACTTCTACTCACTGGATGAAACACAAGATGCATTGCCTTTGCCTTCCAAAAAGCTTCCCGTCTCAACTACTGGTTGAGTGTGGTGAGTGTTTTAGCTCCTAACTTTCCACCAGACACCATCAAATCTGGCGTGAGGTTCAAGATGTCACCACCCATGATCTCAGCTTTCTCCAGTCTCAAGTTCTAACTTCTTTCAAAGACTTTAGTTTTAACTTTCTTTCCCATCAACTTTACCTTTTCTCAAAGTCACCAATGTTGTCTCGTGAAACCCTTCCCCGTCTACCATGGCTCCGGGGTTGTTGTTTTTTACCCTTTACTGTATATGTTTGTTTGTTTAGTTGTGCGAATAGTTTTGTATTTGAACTTCTATGGAGTTAGATCATATGTTTTGCCTGCTACTTTTTACTTGGAGTTACTTCCTCCTTTTTCTAGTCCAAGAGGTAAGCATATCGTGGTTGCAAGTTTTCTTTTTGTGGTGTTTTTTTCTTCAGACGGAGATAATGGATTACTGTTGCAGATTATACTAATATTAGTGCCTTTTCCTTTCTGGCCTCATAATCTATTCAAAGCTCCACAGGTCTGCTAGCACCACTTACGTCTTGATGGTGCATATTTATCAGTCTCAACACTTCTTCCATGGAAATTTGTTAAATGAAGCCAAAGAATGATTGCCAAACTTGATCATCCAGCCACAGATTTTGTCCCAGGTTCTGTCAAGGTTTGGGTAGGGCTGGTGTCAAGACCACATAGGTCTATTATGCCCCGAAATAGAAGAAAACCTATGAAAAGAACATGTAAGGTGACAATTTTGCATAATGTATTCGTCCATTTTTAAGGCGACAGACCTCAGTCATAAAGTAGATGAAACATGTGATCTTTCTTGAATAGGGATAATCCAATAGAATTTCTTTGCTTGCCTCCACCACACATGGTATATTATTCTCCCCCACCTCCTCTCTTTATCCAGATTTATTTATGGTCTATTAAAGAACCATCTCTGAGGTGGATTACATTTTTAAAGTAGTTGGTTGTCGGTTTTGGTTTGCTTCAATTGGCAAATTGGTCGAAGTGGTCTAGCATTCCTATTATTGTTTCAAAAGCTCATATGCACCTTTACAAAGGGAAGTTTTAGATAACTTTGTTGATGTAAAAGACCGTCAATGAAGGATGAAAAAATAAACATCAGAAATTTACCATCACCATCCTCCATTACCCCTCCTCCTCCCCCTCCTCCTCTTCCTCCTTCTCCTCCTCCTCCTCCTCCTCCTACTCCTACTCCTCCTCCTCCTCCTTCTCCTCCTTCCCCTCCTCTTCATCCCATAAGCACACACACACACACACACACACACACAAACACATAAACATTCCAGTAGCAGTAGAGTAGACAGACTGAGAGAGAGAGTGAAGGATCAGAGAAAAGAGAGAGCAATACCTTGTCGAGAGGAGAAAAGAGAGTGACAGAGAATAAAAAGAGGGGGACATAATCAGAGAGAGAGAAAGAGACCAGAGAGAGGCGCCTAAGGTAGGAGAGAGGGGCAGGCAGTCGGAGAGAGAGACAGGTCCTAAGAAAGGGAGAGAGATATCAGATAGGAGAGGAGAGATATTGCTAAAAATCATTTTTTTAAATAGGGGAGACAGAATGAGAGCTGATGAGTGAGAGAGACGGATGAGAAATTATGGAAAAGTTATACTTACAGACAGAGAGAGAGTGAGACATCAGAAAGAAAGAGAAGGGGATATTAGAGAGGTCACAGAGAGAGAGAGAGAGAGAGAGAGCAATAAGAGAGAGGGATGGCGAAGGAACAAGGAAAGAGAGGCAGACAGAGAGGCACATATCACAAAAAATAGGAACAAGGATCATAGAGAACGACGGAGAGATAGACACAGGGAGAGAGATGATGATGAGTGAGAGATGATGAGTGAGAGAGGGTGAGATGGGGGAATATAGAGCAGCGCAGACAGACGAGACAGGGGTCATAGAAAAGGAAGGAGAGAGAGAGAGAAAAGACGATGAGTGAGAGAGAGATGATGGGTGAGAGAGAGAGGGGGGAAATGGGGAAAATGTAAAGCAGAGTAGACAGACTAGACAGGGAGTTCACATTAAACAAAGAATGGAAACAGTGACTGTGGACAAGTCTAGGTCTGAACACGTGATTGATGTTATCCCGCTCCGCTCTCGTCATCCCCCGGACTGGTTCAAGGGACTTCACCCAAACAATACGTGGCCGGCAACTCTATCGATACTCACATCTAGGAAAGGTATCGAGGAACAGTCAGAGAGGGAATAATATTGTCGGCCGAGGGTTGGGGAGGGAATATTGGAAAAGGTGGCTTGTTCAAGATGTTTGTTGTTGTTGTTGCTGCTGTTGTTATTGTTGTTTGTTGTTGTTTGTTGTTGTCTTTTGTTGTCTTTTGTTGTTGTTGTTGTTGTTTGTTTGTTTATGTTTTGGGTGGAATTTTTTTGTTGGGTTTCTTTTCGGGGGGGGGGGGGATTACTTGTTAAGGACTTCTTAATATGTTATTGTTTTTGTTGTTTTTTGCTTTGGTTTGGTTACCAGTTTTACGTCCTTGCAAGCGCTTTAAGACGGGCTACTTCGACGCTGCCAGGGCTGAGAGGAACTAATTCCAGCAGAAAAACGAAATCGTCCGTACGTGGGATCGAACTCGGGTCTTCCACATGAAAGGCGAAAAGCCTAACCATTACACCACAGGCGCCAGTTGTTGTCGTTGTTCATGTTGATAGCGGTTGTGGTTTTGTGCTATTTTTTGCTGCTGCTGTTGTTGTTGTTGTTATTGTTACTGCTGCTGCGGCTACGCTTTCTATCTCATGAATGAAAGTGAATGAGTCATTGAGAAAGTTGGTGATACGGCTTATGCCAATAAAATTATCAAGGCTCACCAGCTTGGAAAGAGAGAGTATCGATGAATCGATTTGATAGTGGGTTTCAAGATGCAGATGGAGTTCGAATAAAACGATATTTAATGAAATCACCTCATTAGCAGGGACAAGTTGGGCGCATGAACTTGTTTGTACAATGCGTTTTGTATATCGATGAGATTGAGGTGCTCCTTAAACGAGATGATATGAAGACTGTTACAAATTATGTGCTCGTTTATTGTGGTTTCTGTTCTCTTAATGGGTGCTCTACTATATCTATTTTTCTCTCTTTCTAATTATCTTTCTATTGATCCATCTATCTCTCTGTCTATCTATCTATCTATCTATCTAGCTATCTAGCTATCTATTTGTCTGTCTGTCTGTCTGTCTGTCTGTGTATCTATGTATCTATGTCTCTATCTTTCTAGCTAGCCATCTACCGTTCTGTCTGTTTGTGTATTAATACATCTAACTATCTATCTATCTATCTATCTA
>JAUKPP010269615.1:0-11301 GCA_032273245.1 Phyllaplysia taylori | reverse complement strand
GGGGGAAGTGAGAAGTGGTCGTTTGTACAGGTGGTCGTCTTGAACAGGTGGTCGCTAGAGCAGGTTCGACTGTATATCTAGCAATAGAATCTAGAATCTAGATCTAGTCATCATGGGAAGTTTGATTTTGAGGAGATCTTGCTTGGCTAAATATAACCATGGCTAGCAGCGGATGACACATTGGGTATCAGCTCAAACAGATTAGTTAGTTGACTGAGCTACTAACTCTACGATAAGCCATTTAATTTGGTTTAGATTACTGGGCAATTTTTCTAAAAAGAAAAAAAAGAAAAGTCTATAGGCCTAATAATTAGTGAGAATTCACCTGAATCTTTGGACATTGTTATATCAGACTGGTTAATCTTGGTCTGTTTTGTCTGGACATAAAAAAAAAAAATGGAAGGATTTCCGTAAGGAGCATCCAGTTTGATTCAGCGTGTCACATCTACTTATAATGCTTGGCTGTGCTCTGGTGGTACACGTGAAGGGTAGGGATAGATGTGTGCCAAAATATTTTATTGTAATTGTAAATCAGAAAATTCATACATCCCATCAAAGGGGTTTTTAAGTGGCTCGTTACGGAAGTTCTTCCAAAAGAATACAGTGGCTTCCGGTTGTTAGCATGCTACATACACAATAGCACGATTTGCCTAGTACACAACCCGGGCAGCATGTCATAGTTTTTTTTCTCTACAATAAATATACGCTCTTTGTTGACAGGTTCATCTTGTAGCGGGATGCGTTCCTTCACCAGTGTCAGAAATAGATCATAGTAAAAGCCTCCTTCATTCAGACTGATAAAAATAAGTGAACAGTACATGATTTCCAGTAACACAAACTTGCATGCCTATATAGAAATAAATAAGTGCGTGTGTTGGGGGGGGGGGGGGGGGGGATTTGATAAGGCTATAACTAGAAAGTGCAACGCAAAATTGATCAATGTCAAAGCCAGTGGCTGGCCATAAATGTGTGCTGACAGTTGTGTATGTTGAGACGACTACAGTAGAGCGCCGATAATCAAACAAATTCTCTTTTATCTGACATTTCCTCTATTTTATATTTCGATAATCCGACAATTCGCTGTTCCCACTCCGACATAGGCTAAGAGGGAACAAATATGATAATTATATAGAAAAAACTCTTCAATAATCCGACATCAATTTCTAGATTCTTGGGCAGGTACAACCTTTCACACTGTAAAGGTCGCCACACAAAGAAAAGATGAACCCCCGAAAACCAGATGTAACACTGGTTACGTCACCACGTGGAATCCCATTCACCAAGACGACGTGTTGTGCGCACAAAATTCGCAAGAGCTTGTAAAATAGCAGACAATCAGTACCAATCTTGACCACTACCCTTGGACTTGGACTCCTTGCACCCACTTTCGACAGTGTATAGCCTGATAACTTTAATGGCATACCAGATGCCCATAAGCAATCAAGCGAAGCCATCTACAACTTCATCACCCCCTCCTACTCATCCCCTTCTCAATACTGTGTAACATTAAGAAGATTTATACAAAGATTAATTTGCTTTTGGTACATGTACATGTAGTCTCTAATTATGATGTTTTACTAGAAAGATACACAAGGCGACAAAACTGAATGAAATCAAAGTGTTAAATCATAATGTAGGGTTATATTGGGTCGAACTATAGCAGATCCAATAATCCGACAAACTCAATAATACAACAGTTTTGCCGGGGGCGGACGATGTTGGATTTACAGCGCTGTACTGTATACTGAAATTGTATGTCTGGCGTTGTATCAGTTGTAAAAGTATAACTTGTTTGAGGAGAAGAAAATAAAGAAAGATCTCTCTCTTTCTCTCTGTCTCTCTTTTCTAATTAATGCAAAATAAAGAAAGGAAAATAAGTTGAGTGTATAGCTAGCTAGGGAGGCCTCTGCTGCAAAGTGGTGAAGTGCCTACCTCTGAAAACAGAGGTCCTAGATTCAAATCCTTGATTTACCAGGATTGTTTTCAGAGTTTTCATGGCTCCAACCCTCGTCTTATATGTGAGATGCCTAAGTGACCGTAATATAGTAATTATAATGGCTGTTTATCAAGAAATCCAACCAACCAAAGCTGAGCAATTAATTAAATTGACATATTTTTGCCCTTTAAATTTTATTCACTGTGCATTTAATTTTATTTAAATATAATATTCAAAATCGTGTCTGTTTTTGTAATATTTTGCAGTGCTTACAGATTTGCTTCATGAATGGTGGACAAAGCTGTATTTCATGCTACTGCGACCAATGTTGAAGTGGTTTTTGAGGCATGTTACAGGGAAATGTGAGCTCTTAAGGATCACTTATGGAGAGACGGACAGAGTCACGCGTGTCAAGCGCATTGGTGAGACATCAGTTTTTTTTGTGGGTTGTTTTTTTTCATCATCGCTTGGTAAAGCTAACTTGTGATTCAAAACAAAAGTCAGACAAGTGCAAGGTCATTTTTATAATCGAATTACCAAGATTTGTCTTTTACTACTTTAAACAGTAAATGAAGAAAATACTCAGGCAGGATTTTCAAGTAACATCTTAATACATACAGTCTTGTAATTTTTTGCAATTGTGAAAGTCATTGTTTGTAAGGGTACATACGAGTAGATCTGCACGAAAACATCTACGTATAATCATACATTATATGACATATTATGTCAGACAATTTCTATTTTTTTACTGTTTACTTGTCTCAGAGTTTCTGCTCCTACAATTCAGTTGGCTTAAACAGCTCAAAACTTTAGAAATTCTTTCTTTGTTTACCATGTGATTTTCCACAAATAAAGTCACGGTAAATCCGATCCCACACAGAACATAAACCAAAGATTGTACTGAAAAGTGAATGCACAATTGACTGTATCTATTCATTATCGTTCCGTGAAATAATCATCTCTCCATTTATTCTAAATTTTGGCCAGCCTTGAAACACCCATGTCTCCACACAACAACCTAGTGTTTTTATCATTTGAAGCAAACACCGCATTTGTTGCCTGTACTAAGTTTTGCTATCATTATGCGGTATGAAATCAGAAACTATCCCAGCAGGCCTATCATACATATGATCAATACAAATTTGACACGTTTTGATGACAAAGTATACCCATCTTATTGTACCTTAGGTTGTGTTTTAGGTGAGAATGAGGGAAAACTCGCACAGTATCTCTCAATGTGTGGTAAATTATTTTAAACATACAGAGTAGGTGTCTTCATCTAAGACATAAGGAAGAAATCAAAACTCATATATTGGATTATAAAATTTAGAAAAAGATACAATTACCTCATTGAACTTTCCTACTATAAGTTTAGACAGAATGATAATAGATAGATACTTTTTATTATCAATAACCATCATTATTCTATGTAGTTTAGCAGTTTGCTTTTCAAAACTGAGCGTTATTATTCATTATAACTCTTTTTTGCAGAGTCATCTCTAAGCTATTCAAGCAGTGTTGATGTACAAAAGTATGCAACTGAACCTGACTATGATGTCGCAGAATCTGTGAAAAATTTAATGAAGTTAAAGGATGTTGTTCCTGAAGTACACACTCAGTAAGTTTCTCCACGGTCGTTATAAAGATCCACCAACGTGAATAGTGTACATGTACTTGGTTGGTTTGGTTTTTAGTTTTACATCTCTTGCAACACTGTGAGGTCATTTAAGAGACAGGCTACTGCAACTTTGAGAGTTGAGGGGTCATCTTGGGCAGGTTTTTGTGCCTGTTGGTCAGTAAAATAGGGTGGTCGCAGTCGCGTTGGACAGGTGGTCGTCTTGGACAGTGTCATTATATAAAAAAAAAAATCAAGGGGGAAGTGAGAAGTGGTCGTTTGTAGAGAGGTGGTTGTCTTGAACAGATGGTCGCTAGAGCAAGTTTGACTGTAGGCCTACTTGTATGATTTTTTCACAAGGAATATTCTTGTACTGTAAAGTCATCAGTCAACCTTAATTAGAAATTTATTTTCCTTCGGAGAAGCAATTAGTGCACTGTGAAGAGCACAGATGACTTGACACTTTGTAAATTGTTGCTTCTACCTCTCAGGTACATCTAGATTTCATTCCCTCATGCTTTTGATGGTATCAAGACTATTCTTAGAGTGTTCATTTGGTAGTTTATCCCGTGAAAGCATTTAGGATTTTGAGCGATTGTCAATATCTGCCTATATTTGCAATCAGTTGCTGTCTTTACTGCCAAGTACTTAATATCTTGCAGAGAAACTTGCACAACAAAGTTCAAAACAAAGTCAATCTATTAATGAGGGACAGCAGAACTGACATTTATAACTTCACTATTTACCACCACAAAGTGATTATATTAATTAGATTTGTTTGTTGTGGAGAATCAAGTGTAGACTATATATATAATGAGAGTTAAAAGAATCCAGATTAATTGAATAAATGTTTCTTCATTCATTGGCAAGTTTAATGAAAAGGGAGACCATATTTCTCATATTATTTTATTTATGCACTTTCATATCATGCAATTTGTACTTTTTTTTTTTGCTTTGTGTTGTTGGCTGATGTGGAGAAACGTAATGATTTACCTACATGATGTGTAAAATAAAAATTATGTTATTTTATGTAGAGCGTTAGATCAAATGACATGAGCTGACTGTAGTTGATATTTGATTCTCTACAGCTGTGGATGCATAGACTCATTTGGTATTCATAATTATATTGAATTTGCCTTCTTTGCTTCTTGTCAAAATAATTTCGTGTTTCATGAATTTCAAATATGTTTTGTATTTTTTTCAGATTTGAGTCTACACTGACAGACAGCTTGCTTCGTATTCGCGCATATAACAAAATTTTTAAGGAGGCAGAAGCTGTTCGCACTACCAAATATGATGCAGAAAATAAGGAGCATGAGAATCAACTTTTAGAGGTATCTTTCCCTTTACACACTGTACATTTTGGGATTGTTAGTCTTCTTTTCCTTTCTTGTGTGGGATCTGAAAGTTGAATACTTTTGGCTTTGTGCCTCTTTGGCATGCTTTCATCTATTACAGAAATTAAGTTTTATGCACACCCATGAAACACTTTCTCAAATTTCTGTTGTCTATATGAAAGTGTAACGATTTCTGTTTACAATACTCTTAGAATTTCTGATCATTTATAAAGTCTTTTACAAACACTTTAAGGACACCATAAATTAAGGAAATATGTGTTGCAACGCAATGAAATCAGGCGCTTGTCAATTTTTTTACATTTTGAGTTATTGTTATCATGTTGAACCTTGAATGTTTCTCTAGCTGCTTGTGAAGAAATGATTAATTTATCTTGTATAGAAGTTAATACCTTTACAATTTTTATTATGTAAGAGTCACCCACTATCAGAAGGAAAATTAGAAAAAAAATGACTACTAATGTTTCCTGGCTTTCAAAATGGCATTCTTCTTATTTCAATGTTTTTTAGTATAATGCACCTTGAATTGCTTTTTTAAGTGTACAATTGTATATAGAAGGTATTGGGTCACAAAAAACACTCATCATAAAAATTGTCTGAGACTTAGAAAAAGGCTGATAATAAGTGATAGCTCTGCTTCCCTTGTTTTGACGAGCACCTTATTTCATGGCAATGCTACACATATTATGAATCCTAATGCGGATGATTACATAGTGTGGAAGGCACTGTGAAACGCTGTACAAAGAAACAACAAATATTTTTAAATGTCTTTTATTTTCACTCCAAGGAATAGGCATCTGGACATCAATAATAGATTTTTATAATGGCATAGTCTACCATGCTTCAGTTCTACTGAGACTCTTCTTCCTTTGTGTGAATATTTTATAACTATAATTTCAATTAGTTTATCTATGATATACAGAGATACAATGGTACATTCAGTCTGTTCCATTTACATGATTTGAACCAAAACTGTAGATTATTTATTTTGTCTGCTTCGGGTTTATCAATTTCAAGCAAAAAATAAAATAAATAGCTTTAAGCAAGAGAGGGCTGTGGGTGTCTTTCTGTGTTTTTTACAACTGCTGGAGTCAACTGACTGAACTTGTTTCAGCTATGGAGCCTGTACAATGTCGGTGTGCCCTTACCTCAGCGGGTCGGCCCACACTGGCAGGAGATGGGCTTTCAAGGTCATGACCCAAAGACAGATTTCCGCGGGATGGGCATGCTTGGTCTAAAACAGATGATGTAAGTTCACCTGACATGACGCATGAAATATTTTGTAGTGTTCGGGAATGCTCATTTTCAGAATTTTATTCTGAGATTGGAAGTTTTTTAAATTTGTTTTCTTAAGAGTTATTTATTAATAGAGGTGCCGGCTTCTTTAGCTGCGTCAGACTCTCGTTATAGCTGTAAAAATCCTTATGATTTTTTATGGACACTAACATACACAAGTAAAGGCACACGCACATATATACGCACAGAAACTCATACATGTACTGAAGCACACACACACATATATAAAACACATGAATATGCATTTAATGGAGAATGTATAGAGATTGTTGTTCTGTGTTTTTTATCATTGAAATGTTGAGGTAAGGATGATTGTTGGAAATATTGACTACTAGTGTTAGGCTCTTCATCTATCACGAAGAAGACCCGAGTTCAATCCCACTTGCTAACAGCCCTGTTTTACTGCTGGAATTCATCCGCCTTAGCCATGGGTGGCCCTGACAGACAGGGTTGAAATAGCCTGTCTCTTAAATTACCTTACAGTGGTGGAAAGGACGTAAAGCTAGAAACCAAACCAAACCAAACATAAACTTGAGAATTGGCTTCAGTCCAGCGTGTGAGTAGGTGGGTTGGTGGGCACCCAGTAATGGTCTGATCCTCCTCCTTTTTTCAAAATGTTGCTGTTGTCCTTACCTATCATTGGGAGCTGAATTGTGCTTACGGTGTCAGTAATGCCTTAAAATCTCAACATAACGAAACAAAACAAACCAGCATGTGAATCTGATTAGCAAGTGTATAGCAAGAGAGACAATCTGTGTAGTAGCACCAGTGTTTTACAAATTTCCTTTCGCTTACCTCCCCTGTCGTTGGACACTTTCTTTTTATGTTGCTGTTGGTTTTCACAGATTCTTTGCAGTTAACTACCCTGAATCAGCATCTAGAGTCTTCTCACAGTCTCATCATCCTCAGTACGGGTAAGGAAGTTCAGGTGTCATTTGATATCAACAACTCCATATTGCCAAAGTATGAAATATGTTTTCACGTTTATGCATTCTTTCTGTCCAGAAGACAAATCTGCTGTAAGTAACTTTTTGTGACCAATGTGAAAGGGAAATGAGCTTTTTTTTAGTTCTGATGATGTGAATGGAGAACTAAAGTGAATTTTATTTATACCTTACAGTGTCAATAGTGCCCTAAAATCTAAAAAAAAATACCCCCAACAGCTTTGTGATTCTGAATTAGCACATTTTTTTGCAAATGAGACAATAGTACTGCCCATGTTGTTGAACACTTTTTTTTTGTTTGCTGTTGGCCTCTTATATATCTGAGTGATTTATCCTCACCTTTTCTAATACCCTCCTCATGTCCACACATGTACTGTACTTTCTCAGGTTTTCATTTGCCATCGTGGCAATTAACATCACAGGAATGGGCTTTGAGTTGTTGCAGAAGCGGAAACTGCGGCCTCACTTCTACAGCAGCGAGAGAGCTGAGCCAGATCTGGCTGACCTACATCAAGTGTACTGTAAGTAACATTCACTGCTGTACAACTTACTTGCGTTTGTGGTGTTATGGTTTGGCCCTGCGTCTATCACACAAGAGACACGAGTTCGGTCCCACATGCAGACGATCTAGTTTTTCTCCTGGGATTTGTGCCTCCCAGCTTTGGTTGGCCCTAACAGGCAATGTAGAAGTAGCCCTTGTCTTAAATGACCTTTCAGTGTTGCAAGGGATGTCAAACTAGTAACTTAAAAAACAACTAACGTAGGCTTTTGAAGTGGATTCAACTTATTAGCACTTTGATTTTCTAGATCTGTGTGATATAATATACTGTATGATTTATTGTATAAAATGGGGATGTTGAGATAGGAGTTTTTTGTCTGTCGATGGTTATTACAAATGGTAAGGAATTGCACTTGACCCCAGTTTGTCCTTTGTGCCAGTGAGATGATGAAATAGAGTTGCTTGTTGCTTCATGTAAAGGCCTTTTGCTTTTCTTTTTATATGGTGGAAGAAATTATTTTTGTCTCTCAAATAGGTTGATTCAAACTTTTAAAGTTACGCAACAATATACTCGTGCGAGAACTGAAAAATTGTCAAAAATGTTTTATATGCAAGCAGACTGGATAATGTTCTCAGGGTATAAACCACAAACAAAGACTTTCCACTTTTCTCCATTCTGAGCCAGCTTCTTGGCATTATTCCTTGTCTTTCCACTTTTCTGTACATCGTTCTCTACGAGTTTTTCCAGGTTCAACGCAGCTTTCCTTTTGATTTCTTACTTTGCAGATTCTAATTTAACACTTTCTTTGTTGTACTGGTGCCTGGCTTTCTAAGGACATCATGATTAATACAACACCACTACCTTCTTCCTACTTCATCTGCAAGTGGTCTCTGCCTTGTTCTGTCAAATACTTCCTCATTGGCAACCTGGTCTACCCATCTGATTCTGATCCTAAGTAGCACAATGGTGCTGTGAAATAATGGTTAGGTTCTTAGCTTATCATGCCGGAGACTCGTTTGGTCCCACGTAGGGATAATCTGTATTTTCTCCCGGGATTCATCCCTCTCAGCCCGGGTTGGCCATGACAGGCAGGGTTTAAGAAGCCCGCCTCTTAAATTACCTTACAGTGTTGCAAAAGATGTAAAAATGGTAACCAAACTAAGTACAATAGCATCCCTTTCCATCATTCAATATGTTGATCCCATTTGACATTTCTTATGCCATTGTCCTCTTCAAGGTTACCTGCTCCATGAGTTCACTCAGTTCTGGCTGTCTGAGAAACCCAAAGACATCATGGAGTTCAGCCGGGTCCGGGACAAGTTCTACAGACAAGTCAAACAGAAGCTGAAGAGTGATAGCCCAAGGCTTACAGCTGCCTTTCAAGAGGAATCCTAGTGTTGAGGAGTGCTCGGGACGGAATGTGTTTTTAGATCATATTTGTGCATGATGTATAACTGAAGCTATTTATCATGATAACAATTTTCCGAAGTAATAACGATATTGAAATTTAATTTCTTCTATAACGCTGCAATTTTTGTCAAGTGAATTCTGCTTTAGTTTTGTTTTATTATATCTAACCAGCATTTTAATTGTTATATTAAGTACAGGTATAGCTTCATGCTTCAAGAAGTTTTATTAGTTTAAGTTTTGTCTTTAAGAATATAGTTTACTTTCACATGATGATTGTGCAGAGCTTATGACAGAAGTGGGCTCAGTTGCTTGCGTAGCACACCAGCCAACAATCCCTGGTAGTAATGCCTCATGCTCATAGTGTATTTGAAGAGCCTCATCACAAAATGCTGTCGATTAAAAAAAAAATACAAAAAATTTATTGTCAGATTTGATAGCTAACTATAGCCAAGAGTCATTTAGCTAGAGGAAGAAAAATCACAAAGTGCTTTATTTATTCTTAAAATCATGGTGGCAAAATGTGTGTTTTTTTATTTTTTATCTTAACACATATTGTTAAATGAAAACAGAAAATCTAGGTTTTCTCAATTTCTTCTTTTGAATGTACAAGCATAGCATGTTTTGGGATGAAGTTCTCCATTTACTTACACACAGAAAGATTAAGGTCACTACCATTGTTGTGTTATGTATATGGTGCAATATGGAGGTGATTTGTTGAAGTTTTGTGATCAATTTATACATGAAATCTGCATATATAGGCTGTCCTAAAAACAGTTAAAATGCTATATAGAAGGGTGTGTGCATGTGTGATTATTATTAGCCCTCTACGTTCAGCATCCCGCCCCCAAGTTCCATTTGTGTGATATGTCAGTAGCTGATCATCAAACAGCGTTTATGCATTATCTTCTCTATGTTAAGACAATAATTTTTTTGTTTGTTAAGACAAGAATTTATTGTTGTTAAGGCAAAGAGGTTTTTTTTGGATGAGAAATTTCATGTTTAACCAAAGAGCCTATATTTTGAGAGGATAAACTAAGCCTCTAAATGCGAATCTTAGTCGTACAATCGATGTGCGGAAACAAAAGAAAATGTTGCATGTGTGAATGATGATGCATACTTTGTTGTTGTATTCCGCTGCCACACTGGCAATGTACTGTTGTCACAGGACGCTTCTCCTCTCAAAGTATAGGCTCTCTGATTTAACTCTGGTCACTGGAACAAGATCTTTCATAATTGTCGATTAGAGAGGAGAATCACCAATGTAGAAATATCACCTACACTGCCACTGTACTGTTGGGATTTTTCACCTATGACTATCTCAAAAGAGAATCACAATTTATGTATTTGATTAATGTTTCCAATGCAAGAACATTATGTAAATTTCCACCATATGGCATTGAGGTACAGAAAGAGCTCACCAGTGTCTGTGATGTATTAGTTAGGTTCTACGCCTATCATACAGATATGAGGCAGTTTTTCTTAGCTGGGTATCACTATCTTCTGCTGTCATGTAGTGTCCCACTCAGCCTGAGTTGGCCATGAAAGGCAGGCTCAAAGTGGCCTACCTCTTTGATGACCTCACAGTGTTGCAATAGGTGTAAACTAAATCAAGCAAACCAACCAACCAGAAAGAGTTAGGTGTGCAAATCTGGATTCCAGCTTTACTGTTCATGCCATAGTGCTGAAAACTACATGTTTTCAGAGCTTTATTCATGAAATTCTTAGTATCATTTGACCACAGAGACTCGTCAACAACTACTTTGATTGTCGGGTGATTAAGTCATGTGCATAGGGGGGTTGTGAGTTTGCGTCCCTAGGTAATGACCCCATCATACCTGAGACAATAAAATACATGTGATAATTTACCAGTTGTCTTGCCAGGGGAAGAGTACAAAGACTCGTCAACTTGGTATCAGTTTATTAAAGTGACTGACTGGTAGGACACTCGGGTTTTGTCATGGTTTATATTACAGAAGTTGTAGTACATTAAGTACGACTTGGTAACACAGTCTCTTGTACCATTTTCAGTGCATTAAGTCTCTTGTATCATTTTGCATACACGACCCTCATCAAACAAGCAAATTCAGCCAACAGAACCAGTTTACTCGTAACACGCATTGAGTAATTTGTTTCAGTGTGCTGAAGCATCATTTAATAAAATAAAAATAAAAAATAAATCGTACTTTATTTATCCCCGTAGGGAAATTTGGTTTACAATGGTGCATACAAATACAATCATAATTCA